>CABEEJ010006565.1:16241-38612 GCA_901482245.1 Timema douglasi | reverse complement strand
ACAGCCAATCAGAGAGCAGGAGGCGTGGTCACGTGACCAAATCCGGCCAATCAGAGCGCTGTACTATCCGACCGATCCAACTACTTAAATATCCGTTGTTTTGATAGTGTATACCCAATCCCGAAAACAATGTGTCATACGCAAGGGTGGACGTGCCGACATTGTCAACATTTATCAAACTGGGCAAATATTTTTGGATCCCGTTTACATTTAGGACGAAACAATTCAGGTTTCTATGAATGATTTGAAACGGATTAGTGTTCAAACTGCCCACAAACGCATCATTAGACACCATATGGAATAAAACAATTCTATGGATATTGTTTAGGCTCACAGACTTGGATCCTTTGGGTACGGTTACAGACTTGACGTCCACCATATTGGTGTGGTATTGGTTCGGCTTACGTAATAGTGTTTTTTATATAGCGAGTGAAATAGTCGGCAACTCCTCCACGTGCTTCACAAAGAGGGTGGCGTCTAAAATTCTCAACCGGACGTCGGTATTTAAATTGTCCGCGTATGTGAGTAGATAAAACTCTCGTTTGTTGCGAATAAGTTTAGCGCGCAAGGATACATTTTTCAATAGCAATGTTGAAATATTAAATATATCAGCGTGAAAACGTCCCACCAACTCGACCGGATGCTTTAACAAGTCTAATCTCGTGGCGAAGCCTTTGTTCTCTGTGGAAGCAGTGAGTTCACCGTTAGTGGCAGAGGTATCCAAAAACTACATACTGTTAACCAGGTGGGTGTTTGAGGCGTTTATACCGTAATTAGTTAAAGTCTCTAAATAAGCCCTGTAGGCATAGTTGTCTATAGAGGTTGTAATAGGTGTTTCGTTGAGAGAGATATTGATTTGACTAAATGAAGAATGTATCAAGTTGTTGACGGATCCGATTTTATTATCGGCTGCGACCGGTGTCCCGTCCCCTTTTACGAGTTGAATACAAAGATATAATTTAATCGAAGAGAGGTCGCGAAAGTACTCGCCGTCTCCGGGACAAAAGAACTCTAACTGAGCGTCGTTGTCGACAGAGGTGATGGGCTTGTATTCTACCACTTTATTATTTTTAATTACCGTCTTAATGCATTTTTTATCGAAAAGATCGAGTTCTGTTTTCAAACACTCCATACTTAGTCGAAAATATCTTTTTTAGCTCTTTTGTTCCCTCTTATTCTAGTTTCCACCTTTGAATGAAATCGTTTACGCTTTTTTACCCTTATTTAAGCCGCATCCCTTGACCGCCTGAGTGACACGCTTTTTTAACTATATCAGTAATATCACCCATTTTTGGTTGGGTTACTTTGTGGCTATATCGGCCAGAATGTGTGAGACTGTCTCTAACGCCTGTCCCCCCCCACAAACAACGGTTTTACAAATCGAAATAGTCCGCCCAAGAACGATCCGAGGCCTCGGCTGATTTGAATTTTATAGCTGGCGTGATAGATGGGACCGATGTTTTTTCTCTCTCCTTCCATTGTTAAGACTAAGCTAAATCACTACCTCTCGTATCTATTTATCTATTTTTTTCTCTAAAACGTAAAACAGCTACGGTAGGCAAGGGACCCGATTGAAAATTCACTCGTTCGCCAAACTTTGTGTATAAGCCTATACTTATGGAGTCAAAATTACATTTCTCGACGGGAAAATAGAATTTAGGAAAGAACACGTGATGTGCGGTGGCGGAAGGGAACTGTATGATTTTAATCCATCTTTGTTTCGATTACACTAGTGCCTGGTAGTTTATGATAATGTCGCAAAAAAAACCTTAATATCATCGCTCATTAAATCCCTAATATGTGTATTAACCGCATTAAGCGACTCACTGTTGGGTAGTCTGTTTCGAATGGTCGTAATTAAGTCTCCAATGCCCACATAGAAACGAACTTGAAATTCTATTTTAAATTTTCTTTTCAACACAGTAAATGAAATAGTTTTTTGAATCCTGTAGTTATGGGTAGCTTGTCGGAGTTCCATACACTCTTTTGTTTTTTAATTTCTGTTAACATTTTTGATCGCAAAGAATGTACCACTGAAATTCAGATATTAGTATTTAGAGATCACTTTTATCACATATTGAGCTCCTAATTTTATAAAAAAAAATCCTTAAAGGATGCGAAATATTACTGAGGAAACGAAAACTCGTCCCACTTGGGTCACTAAGACGTTTGCTGTCAATTCTTTGTCCTTGGATAAAATGTTATCTTCTAGACTCTCAAAACCTACGGGATAGGATAATTAGGCTAATCCCACGTCCCACCGGTCATGATCCAGCCGTATGGATTGTCAATTTTGTCGTATACTAAGAAAGTGTATTATTTTCGTAATAATCGGCACTCGAATCCAACGGAAGTTCTACATAAAACTGACTCATATTTGTTTAATGTCCGACACAGGTACCCAGCTGTTAAAATAACTGTCGTATCCTTTCCACTTGACTAGATAATTTTGAATGCCCCCAATCTTCTTACTCTGTACTATTTTATCTATTTGAAAAATCGTCGGAAGACGAACGTGAACTAGATCGTAGTTGTAAAAATGTCCCTCGATGGGACGTCCCTGGAGATCCTGTAACGAATAGACCAGTTGGGGAAATCTAGGAATTACTTTAACTACGCTAAATATTTCTCGGGTAAAATTAGCCTCGCATTCTTTGTCTAAAATTATTTTTTCCTTTATTTATGCACACATGATCCTTCGCCTTGAACAAAATTTTCTCAATTCTAATTTTAGCCCACTGTTTTTGGAGCCGTCATAGCATTTTAAGGACGTGAATAGGCTTGACTGACTATGGAGCCATTCTTATTGTCAAATGAACACTATCCTTATAATTATAAACTAGCTTTTCCGGAACAGCGATGTAGTTGTAAGTGTTGAATGCGGTGAAATATTTCCATATTTTAGTTTTCAGCGTGATTTTGAAACGTTCCACGACGGCCCCCTTCATGTGTGTCTTCAGTCAGTATTTTGTCAAGTTCACACTCTTTCATAGTTGTTACAGTGTACCCTGCCTATCTAAGTGCTCAATCTCTCAAGAGAGTGCACTTGTATCGTACGGCGAGCGTCTCTTTCGTCCCTGTTATAGTGGCGTTACGGTTTGAAAGACATGTACACCTGTGGAATAAACAACCGTCAAACTCAAAAATCTCTCTCATCGTCTCACAATAACCGGCCACCTTCCTGCCCAGGATTTCAAACTCACGCTCGCCGGAGGCGTGTTGTATGTGAATATCGGGATGGGTTTTCTTCAGATAGACTAACCATTTTATGGCTTTCGCAGACTCTCTGTCACCGCACCTGTATCCTCCTTTGGACAGGAAGGCTATCGTATCGGGATCGGGAGCTTAAAATAGTATTTTAAATAAATGATAGCACGCCAACGAGATGGTGATTGATTTCTTAAACACGTCTGTCAAACCTGAATTTTAAAATAGATTACGAAATATAGGGCAACCCTTGCGTAATACATTTACATCGTCTACACAATAGTCCTCTAATTCGGACTTAGTATCAAATATATATCTCTGCGCTAGCTTCTCAGCGTGCTCTACCATAAAGTCATTCCACTCATCCAGTTTCATATGATCCGCGCCAAACATTTTGGAACCAGGGATCTAACCGATGTAATTTACATTTTCTTCCATATTAAACAAATGGGGATAGTGTCATTTTTTGCAGTCGAGTCAAAACGCTTTGGTGATCTATATTCGTGGCATAGGTAGGAATCTTAGGCTCTCTTTAAATTGTATGTGGTCCATCGTCATGCAGAGTATTTTAGTTCCATCCATGATGATCTTAGGGGTGCAGTTTAGTGACAAGAACCTATTTAGGATAAATATCGCGTCTAAGTTCCAAGAGTTGTGCGCAAGGCAAACAATCTTATTGGCAAACGGTATTGGTCGTCTCAGGTATTCGATAAAGCCGTATACCAGATTCTCCCAAAAAGAATAAGATCGTTTCCTGTATTGTTTGCAATCCTCGTGCATATTATCGTTAAATTAACATTTTATACAATAATGTTGTACGCAAAGAAAATTCTGTTCGTGCACAATACAGTCGTCCGTTATAGCGCGATCTTTCCTAGTCTCGAAACCGTAAAATACTATTAGAAATTTTTCGTCGAGTTCCTTTAGACTCAACATATGTATCAAACAACGATGGGGATTGTCTTTATTCTTTTTGCACGTCCCACAATAGGATTTAAAACATTCGTGATTGCTCCCTTTCATTTTATCACAGGTAATACACACTTGTTTTATAATACAAACAAATTTTTACCCTCAATTTTATTATATTTTTGATTAGCGAAACAGGGGGAAGATTCTAAATTTTTGTTACAGTCGCTACAGTATATTGTTTCGTTTGAGAATAAACATGGTGGATTAGACATACAAAGATAACATTTTTCTTTACATTAATGTCTCCCACCTCTTTTAAAGACGGTAGTACATCCGTCGCAAAAGTATTGAACCAAAAAACTAGCTGCCCTATTAATTATTACGTTGAAGTGACGCGTGACGCCATCGTACATTAGGTTAATGTACCTAGTCAAAGATGAAACCCCCCTTACACCACAACCAATCATAGACCGTCGAGAGGGTATTGTAAACGCGTAATTTTTATTGGTCATCAAAATAAAACTGAAATATGTCAAGATGTTCTCGCCCCCTCCGCCGGATAAATCAATACGCTTTTTTGCGAGGTTATCTACTACATTGTAAATTTTATACCACTGAATATATGATTTATAATTAATATCATTACTGATTTTGACTATCCTTATTAGAATAGCATGCGCCAAACAATTCGTCAATGATTTAACAACGACTATACTAGTTTTATGGTGAGTCAGATAATCGTTTGAAATACTTCTTTTTAATAAGCTCCCGTGACCCATCATCATTTCGATGTGATTCACTCTAATCATCAATACATCGTCTATACCAAATTTGGCGTTACTCTGAATAACATTTGTCAATGTATTCATAATAGTGTTCACATCAATTTGATCATATCTACGGTATGAAATCCCGACAAATTTGTCCAGATTATTCTCCTTGTTTGTGAGAGTAAGTCCCATTAAATCGTAAGGTGCCGTACCGCTAATCAAAAATGCCAACCAACTAGATAAACACGTAATTAGGTAATGCACCGACTCACGTTCGCAATCAAAGGTTTTAATCGAACTAGAATATCCCTGCCTAACGTGCTGAACCAACTGTACGTACGTCCTGTCTCTCTTATTATGTTAAATGAGTCGTTGTTGTCGTCAGTGTTAGTAAGGATGTCATAGTCAAAGTCATAGTTGTCATAGTTTCCGTTCAGCATTGTCGGGTATATCATTGTTTGACGTATAGGGTCTAGCGTAGTCAATAGATTCGTCAGTTGTAAATGTATTTAATGTTTGTTCCTTATACACTAAAAAAATAGAAAATATTAAATATTAGCATAAATAATAAATTGAAAACTTCTCAGAACAGAGACAGATAGAGAGAGAAATAATAATAAAATTGTACTTGCTTTGGCCAAAAGACGATAGCTCAATGTTCGCTACGTGACACCTTCTTTTTACTCGTCACCATGACAAAGAAATGATACTCTGATATAAATAAATTCTCCTTTTATAATTATCGACTCGTTGTTTCCAACTTTGTTCCTAGTGAGTTTTTTCATTACTTTATGTAACCTTAAGACGGTTCTTGTCTTATTGTTTACACACCTTGACTAACACCACGAGATTAAAAAGGTAGACGTTGTTTACCTTGCGATTATTTGTTAGAAATTACCTTGTCCAGACTAGTTCACAATTTTAAAATGTTGTCAATATGTTTAAATATGGCTGTATAAAACCACATAGACATCGCTAAAATGGAGATAGTCGAAGAGAATTCTTTAACAAACTTCTTCAAGCGTTCAAGTGTCACCATATTGAACGTCAATATAGGACTAGTGTTACAGGCCACTCTTATTTCGATATAGTGTTTGTCAATGCGGGAAAAAAGCATTTATTTAGATCACTGATTATGATATAACAATATTAGAGGAATGAGATGTTGGTGATAGATGCGTTGAGTTAGGTACGACTGATTTAAAAAAAATTTACACTAGTGTATTAGAAGATTTACAAGAGTCCATCGTCCAACGCACGATTCATTAATTTAGTTCTGGATGTTTTGGTCACTTTAAAAAATCTTACACTTGTGTCTTGACCGGATACGTACGCTATTTTAAAATTCTACAACTAGTATTGGGCATATCAAAAGTGGTTACGCAACTGGCAAGAGGCTGCACTAGATTTTGACCACGGCATCGCTTCTGATTTCCTCAAAGATCCGTGAACGCGCAGTCTGCAATCTAGGTTGGCTAAAATTATTCAGGGTGATCCGAGCATAGATAAGTCCGCACACGGGACAGAGTAAACATCACCACAACTCACTACCGTACGAGAAATCTAGGTAATTTAATTTAAATGGAAAAAATATACTTGTAAATAATATTCATTTGTGACTTTATAAAAGGCAAAGCCCATCCAATATAAATGGTTATCATGTTATTGCTTTGGCTACATATAAGTTAATACATGATTAAATATTAAATATTAAATTAACGTGATAAAAAAACTCGCTTCAGAGGTCGAATAGTATAAGGCGTCACCCTCAAGTTAGACCGTTGTGATCATGACGGGGGGAGATCAAGGTTCGAAGTTTTTTCTATTCCCCGGATGGTTTCCTACTCTCCTTCCAAGCAAATGTTGGTAGATTACCTCTAAAATGCGTCCTTTCTCGTTCCTACTCCGTTTAAGTGGCCTAACTATTTAATTTATATTTTTAGCCTGAATGGTTAGTAAGACTCAGTGGTAAAAATAAAATAAAAACATGGTTCCTAACACAAAGTGTAAGGTTTTATCTTTTTACACTTTTGAAACACTCACATGCTTACACTAATTGAGTGGGGTTGAGGAAGATAGAATTTAGAATATCTGTGGCCGCACCCGGTTGGAGGGATGATGGAAATACGATTAAGAAAATACACATCCAGTGGCTGTTAGAATCTCGCCAGACTCAACTGGGAGTGGAGGTTCAATTTGTGGTTTATCATTGTGGTTATTCTCATCCCCTATACACGCTAATGTAAGTGCACTTCCATTAATGAACGCTTTTTATCCACTACCCTAAATAAATTAAATCCATAAGAGGAATTTAATGTACCCACATTTGAGAGAAAAGGAGAGCGGTAAATCGTCACCGGAAAAGTGCTCACACTTGCCAGAGACATGACAGCCATATTTTTTAAAACTCCTTAAATCGTACTACGTCATTGGTTGTCCTATATATTGCGAGGGTATAAGTTAATACTAAATAGCAGAGATCCGAACCCCCTATAATGTAAATTCACACCACAACGTTGTCTAAAGCGTCAGGCTCGCGGTGCATAACAGCTAGTATGTTTATGACGGTAGGTACAAACGACAGGGGGTTCGAAACCCGATATTAGCTTCGTGTCATTATATTTTACCTGGAGATCGGATTCCAGTAATGTGCTTTCCTAGTCTCCACGTAAATGCGGGTGCGGGTCCACTTCCTTGTCCTTACCCTCTTAGAGCAATATTCATTGTTTCAAAATAAAAGTAATTATTTTGTTACCAAACCTATGTCAAATATAATCAATTGAGCTGGAGACCCCCTAACTGACCAAAGAGTGTGACAGCCAGTGGACCAGGATTTGAACCCTCCTGCAGTTTAGTATATTGGGAGAGTGCTGTCTTAAACCGGGGGGAGGGAGGTTCCCAATTTTCACTCCGGTGCAAGTGGAAATGCCGTCTAAATGTCAGGCTCGTATATTTCTGATGGAGAAATCTTGGAAGTGTAAGTACAATTCCATTAATCTACGCTTTTTATCCCTACCCTAAATTAAATAAACCAATAAATATTCGCCCTCGTGTTCTATAGGGTATCAGTTCACTCCTGCTCTAGTATTGGGTAAGCACCGAAATAATGTATAATTGTAAGACCGACACTTTAACTCAGTCGGTAGTGTTTTTGCCTACAAAGCAAGAGGTCCTGGGTTTAAAAAGGATATACATTTTACTATTAACTAATGTTATTTCGATGGCATGGTTATTTAGCGTCTAGTTTTATGTTGAACTAAACCATCGAGGACGGGGGAGCTCGAGGTTCGAATCGCAGTTGGGTGAACTGGGAGTAGTTTTTCAATCTACCTCTACGCAAATGCGGGTTCAAACTTCCCAATTCATGATCCTTTAGTGTAATTAGTACTTAAGCGCATAGCCCGAAAGGGTAGTAAGACGCGGTACTAAAATATGTCAAGTTAATGTGATCTATTAATAATATGTGCGCCATATCACGTTTGAGTTTCAATTTTAAAAACAGGTTATGGGGGAGGTTGGGGTTAGATCCCACAGCAAGTTAATTTTTTGGAGTAAATTTTCATAAATAGTTTTACACTTCCAACTCTGGAAAATTGAGATACAGTCCCTTAGTAAATATAATTTATTCAGCCTTACTTCTTCCTTGCGATAAATATTAGACATATAGAACGATGGGAGGCTGTGTGTGTGTGTGTAAACGTAAATTATAAGTTTTAGTAACTATTCAGGGTAAACTAAACAAATACACGCCATAGTACTCAATATTATAGATTCCTTCATCAGCGTCGAAATTCAAACTTACCAATTATCAATCCGTTAGCTTAATTAGTACTTAAGCGTATAAGCCGAACAGGGTAGTAAGTTGCGGTGCTAAAATGTGTCGAGTTCGCGTGTGTGTGGTTGTGTGACACCTTACCTTAAACCATATTTAGTTAAAATTATAAACAACTATTTAAGCAGTGAAATATTATTAATACTATACTAATTCCTTCTTTCTGTTCATATATTATACTTGTTAAAGCTATATTATAAACCACACATGTGCAAGCAATAAAGCTTAACGCTTGACCGTCTGTGCTCTTTATTATTTATTCCAGCAAAATTGTATATTGACAGCACCTTTCTGTCACAACATGTTCTAGGGACCGAACGGGTGCGCCCGCTTTAAAACGTCATATACTTCTCTCGGGTTTGACAACTAGAGGGCATGAAGCACCCGGCGAAAGATATCATAGTTCGAAAATGTGTTGGGGGATTTGAATACCTGCCGATATGTACTGTTGGTAGTTCTCATTAAATGGTTTCCCACTCCCCCTCCACGTAAACGTTGGAACATTTCCTTTCTCCCCATCCAGGCTAATGTAGATTCAACCTTACCAATCCCTATCTAATCCAGTTCTAATCCAGTTGGACTCGCGGATCTGCTTCTTCTTTCAATCTGTTGTAATATTTGGTTTGGTTGAAGTGAAATTGTTAACTCTCTAAAAAGAGTGCAGAGTGATAGATACCCGCTTCGGTGGCCTCGTTGTCTAACGCACTACTCAAGCCGTATATTATATTGTCAATGACGGGGAGATTGAGGTTCGAATCTCGGCCAGGTGTACTGAGTTTTTAAAAAAAATAGTTTCTGCTCTCCCTCCACTCGCAAATGTGAGTGCAACGTGTCCAATTTGTAGTCCATTAGTGTAAATAGTACTTAAGCGTATTTATAACCCGAACGGTTAGTAAGACGCCATGCTAAAAAAGGGGTAAAAGATTGCAAACTCATGCTAATCTGCACGGCCGTGGTTTAGGAGGGTGGGTCGCTGGTTCGGTGCCACAGTGGGGAGAGACAAGGGACTTCTCCAATGATCAACCACTCCTTCCCCCTCACCCTACAACCTCCGTGGTTATATCACGTGAGGGCGGCTTTAATTTAGGTCGATACCCGCGGTCATTAAGAGACTATAGTTTTGAACCCATGCCGGCACTTGGAAAGTTTGGTTTTGCCTATTTTGTTTATGATGTCAGCCTCTCGTTGTTAAATAAGTACAGTAACAACGCGGGCTATCAGTCGCCAGGCTCGCACTAGATTAACTCGACGGGGGAATAAGTGTAGTAAAGTCCGAACTGGTAGTAAAGAAAAAAACTCTTTGGAAAACAACTGATTATATGTAGATTCCAATTTTTATACAAAGAGTCTTTTAGAAAATACAAACCTTTTTCAGCCAAAATTTATAAAATAATACTACAGTATCGGTGATATTTTATAGGTATTAATAGTATATAAAAATAGGTCGCTGCAGATCTCTTGTCTTGACGTATGAATAAGTGAAATTATATCTAGTGGCTTTTATAGTTGTTCCTATGAAAATAGGGCTGTAGTTCGGTGAGACAGTGCTCAGCTGTCATGTTTATCTCTAAGATTCTGTTCGAATCTTGATGGGGTATAGTGGGAATAACTCTCTATATTAATATTTTCCATCTTGTTTTCTCTCTTGTGTGCCGGGCCGCCCATCTAGGCTATCCGCATATTTATATTAATGTAACAGGAATCTATAATAATAAAAGGAAGTGTTTGTCTGTGTGTGTGTGTGCGATGCCCAGCCAAATCTACGGCACGCAGAGATCTGAAATTTCTAACATAGTTGTACGGGAGGGGGTACGAATCCACCTCGAAGAAGGATTTTTACATTTTTAGTCTGGCTATTTTTTTTAACACAATACCACAGTGTGTTACGGGCAACGCCGTGTAGAATTGCTAGTTATGAATAATTTAAAAGGTAAGTGTGCCCTTATTTGCGTGAAGGTAGATAATGAAACCATCAATTCAACCGAGATATTTGATCCCCATCACTGGCAAAAAAAAGACTAGGTCCTTGGGTAGCAATCTACCGTCACAATGCATTTTATACATACATCGATGATCGCATTGTCTAAGGCATCAATAAACGGGCGATGACAGAGTGATTGACGTTTGAAGCAAATGCTGATACACATTCTTCCTGGACTATAAATATCTGGTCGACCGGCAAAGCCCCTTCGAAAATTGTGGGGGTGCAGGAATCACGACCGTTATAATAGACATCAACTGTGCTAAAGATGTCGAGGTTCGTATCCCGGTGCGCACACCTTCTAAATGTCAGGCTCATCTAATTCTGGCGGGAGAGGTTGAAATAGAATCCTCAGTGGTGTAAATTGTAGGTATTTCTTCCTCCGGAACATTTTCTTAATCATCCCTACCTAACGTTTTGCCAGAAAGGGTACGTGTCACTCATATAGCTATGGCAGGGGAGGTCATGGGTTCGAATCTCACTCGGGTGAACTGGGGTTGTTTTTACTCTCCCTCACTCCACGTAAATGCTGGACCATTTCTACCTTACTCCTCCGGTCCATGATGGATACCTACATCCACGCATTTAGACGAACGAGACCAAACAACCAATTTTATTAGACTTTTGTAGGGGATAGCGACCTCTAACTGAGGATTCCAAGGCCTGTGATTGTGCATAGTCAGAGCTGTGTCAATGCTCTCTAGTTGCGACATCACCGGGAAAAACCCATTAACACATAGGGAGTTACGACATTGCGATGACGACACCGGGAAACCTCATTACCACATAAGGGGTTGCGAGACATGCCTTGAAGGAGGGGTAAGTGAGGGGAATTGAAAGGGGTCTCAATGCAGGGGGAACCATTTATCACACTCTACCCCAAACAGTTGTCAGGAGAGGTTCGTGCTGTTTGTTCCGGGAAGTGAAAGGCAGTCCATTAGAGTCTTGTGAGAGGGAGCTAATGTTCATTCTACACTACGCTGCCATCAGAAGATGTTCGTGTTCCATGCCGACACGCCATGGGAGGAGGACCCGACGCCGTGGACTGCACGCCGTTAAATAAATAAAAAAAACTCCAACGTCCCGTCCCAATCCTACCCAGACATAAATAACCCAAGAGTACAAATAAAAAAGCAATGAGCATACATAAATAACCATTTGGCACAAATGAAAAAAGCAATTACCATACATAAAAGACAAATAAAACAAAAAAATACTAGTACCAACATGTTTGGAACCAGAATCAACATATCTATAACACTGGAAAGGGGGTCAGGGGTGGGGTGGGGTCAGTAGGAGGGGGAAGAGGGTCATGAGGATGGGAGGAAGAAACCAACATCCAATCACAGGTCAGGGCTAAAAATAACAGACTATCAGAGCAGTGGTGTGACAGGTCATACTAGTTACTTATGTCTCCTATTATCTAGTTTGGTATTAATGTAGAGGTTTATCTTTATGTCTAACTTCTGTGTAATAATTAATTTGAATAAGATTGTCTTCACAAATAAAGTGTTCATAGATGATAATCATATGTTTGCAAATCTACTCCATTAGAATTTTATTTTAACAACTAGAACCATTGTTGAATCGTTTATTTCAATTACATCTAAATTTTTAATTATTTTAATTTTATATACAAAGATCAAGTATACCAAATGTGCTCAAAAGAGGACTCTCTACAAATCATGTTTTATTATTTATTGTATTTAAAAAAACATGTCTCATTTATTAAATAAGATTATAATCATTATGAAATTGGGTAAATAAAAGAAGATTTAACATAACACAAAGGATATGTAGTTTTAATGATTAAATATACAAAGTAATATTATTTTATCCACTGATATGCTGATCAACCGCTTTGCCACTCATTCTTAGCTCAAGTGATCTCCAAAGGCTACCACCTTATGTACTTGCTTTCAAACAGGTGACACCTTTATGGTCTTAATTAAATTATTATTATTATTATTATTATTATTATTATTATTATTATTATTATTAGCACCGCGTCTTACTACCCGTTCGGGTTATACNTTATTATTATTATTATTATTAGCACCGCGTCTTACTACCCGTTCGGGTTATACGCACTTACGCTAATGTGTAATGGTAGGGTGATTGTGAGATGAAATAGAGGACCTACAGTTTAACGTGGGATCTGAACCACGGTGGAGGTCTGGCATTCCCCACATTCACAAGATGTCTTGTCAGAGGTGAAGGAAGGGTTTGGCAATCAGATAAATCTGTGCCGGGACCGAGGATTGAACCCTGGACGCTAGCATAGAAGTCTGACACCTTACCCCTAGACCACCAGGTCTACCAAATCTTATTTAAACAAGTTTTAAACACCCTCTCTGTGATTAGGACACTGGCCTAAGTCAACATAGATGGTCAAGTTTCATCGATTGCAGGTTGCCACTACATATATTCTCACCTGAAATTAAGATTTTTCAAAGGTTTAAATGATATATTTAAGTCGTATAACATACATTTAAAAAATATAGGCTTCACCACTTTAGAGTCTATCTAAATATGACGTCATTAATATATTGGAGAATATGGTGTTTTGTGCGTGGTACAACATTAATCGACGTCAAAATAAGACGTCACAGTTTTATGACATCACAATCTTACGACAAACAAAATACTAAACAATATTTTAGTCGAAATGTACCCACATCAGTCTAGGGCGAATATTATAATTCATTCAAAACTGATTTTATTCAATTAATAAAGGTAATTCTCCTTGACGTCAGTCATACGTTACGTACTCCACGTAATACATTATTTAGATATTTCTAGCTTAGTCACATCCTCCAATATTCTCATTTCCTGTTGACTGAATAAAGACGCCCCTACATTACTTAAGTATTTTGATTTATGATTTGTACTACTGTGTTTGTAAAGTATTTATGATATGTGAAGGTTTACTCTTTTCTGTCGATTTAATAACTATTTATCATTAATCTGTTTCAATAAATTTAGCTTTCCTATTTTGGTTTGATCTTAAATCTATTTTATCTTATTAATACAATGAGTTGTGAAATATATTGTATATTATAGTTAGTCATAAATCCAACCAATGAATTACTAAATAGCCCTGTAGACGTCACTCGCATAATGATTGGGTAGCTATATCACGTGACACCCTATATGTGACGTTCACTTAATGTGAGAGACCTCCCAGGACATCTACTACGTTAAGTTAACTGCATCGTGATCACTTCCATTTAAAAACACGAGGAGAGTTTTTACGTTAAGTTACATCAAGCTAACCTTAAGTGAATATTAAGGTGATTGTAATCCTGGCATAAATTGGAACTCAAATAGTTAGAACTGATTAAGCTTCAAGTACTTGCAATACTCAAGTCGGGCTAGCAAAAATAGTGGGACTTGCTAGAATTAATTCAAACAAAAATAATTTTTTGTTCCTTCTCAATCTTATAACCCCTAGATTAACATACTAAAAATCTACATCTTAGACCAGGGATCTCCAACCCTGTGCCCGCGGGCGCCATGGCGCCCCCCGAGCCTTTAGCGTCTGCCCGCCACTTTTTGGCTACAGCTGAAAAGTTCTTGACTAATAATTTTAATCTGTCACTATTCCGACAAAAATCAAGTTTGTGCTTATCTCCAGGTGTGCTGTTCTCAAGAAGTTGGTGATTGAAAGCCTCCCTCTTTCCAATACCTCCCTTTCATTCTTCTTTCTTTGCTGGCTCATTTACAAAGTGTACTTTTACTCGGAACTATCATTCTAATGGTTTCAAGCTGAATGGTTTTGCTTTTTCCTAATCTCAAAGACCTACCCCCTTTCATCATTCTACCCACACTCACTAATACCATGATAATACTTCCTTTTTCCATTGTAAATATCTTGACAGGGGTCTACCCAGCTTTGATGCCTGAATAAACACAGAATAAATATATATTTTAAAAATGTACCTAAGTCCCAAAATGGTGTTGAGTAGTTAAATATTTCCTTGTGTCGTTATTTTGGTCTTGTTAAAACCATAAATAAAGCAGTTTTTTTTTTTTTTTTTTTCAACTTGGGGGGTTGAACCCTCCTCCTCTTCCCCCCTTGGCTACACCCTTTAGTTGGAAACTTAACACGGCCGTTGACCAGTTGACCGGCCGTGTGTTTAGCGGTGAGGCTGACCTTTGAGCCTGGCCTGGCGGGAGTTAGTAGCTACTTTGCAGTGTAAACCAATCATGACAATTTCATCGTAGTTCATGCTCTATTCTAGTTAAATACTCATACATTATATTATTGGTTTTTCATACTTATTTTTTAAAAATATTACAACTTTTATTCAAAAATGAGTGTATCAAGTAAAAGAAAACGAACATATAATTTTAATACTGACTGGGAAGAATCGTATTGTTTTGTCAATTTTAAAGATAAATGTGTTTGCTTGTTGTGTGGAAGTAGTATTTCAGTGCCAAAAAAACATAATGTTGAACGTCACTTCCAGACTAATCACGCCTCTTTTGAAACTAGCTATCCACTTAAATCTGAATTAAGAAAAAATAAATTAAATCAACTAAAATCAAACCTAACTGCCCAGCAGTTGGTTTTCACAAGACCCATGGTAAAACATAAAAATGCCACTATTGCTTCTTTCAAAATGTCTCACTTGCTCGCAAAGAAGAAAAAACCATTCCTGGATGGGGAGTTGTTAAAAGAGGCCTTTCTGACTGGAGCTGATTGCTTGTTTGAGGGGTTTTCTAATAAGCGTGAGATTATGTCAGCGATCCAAGACTTACAGCTATCAGATAACACCATTACAAGAAGAATACATGCAATTTCAACTGACATGCAAACTCAGCTAAAGAATGACTTGGAAATATGTGAATGGTTCTCATTACAATTTGACGAGTCAACAGATATAGCTGGCCAAGCACAGTTGGCAGTTATGGTAAGAATGGTATTTAATGATCTCACTACAAAAGAAGAGCTATTGAAAATATTGCCAATGAAAGGACGAACAACAGGTGCAGATATCTACAACACATTCAAAACATATACCAAATCAATAGATATGCCTCTGCACAAGCTATCTGCGATCACCACTGACGGGGCACCTGCGATGGTGGGTAATACCAATGGATTTATTGCCCTGTGCAAGAAAGATGAATCATTTCCGAACTTTATGTCGTACCATTGTATTATTCATCAAGAAGCCTTGTGTGGCAAAGTACTTTCGTTTGAACATGTTATGAAAATAGTTATAAAAATAATCAACTATATTAGAGTAGCACCTTTGCAGCACCGACTTTTCAAGGCCCTATTAGAAGATTCTGAAGTTAAACAGCCCGATCTTATACTACATACAGAAGTACGTTGGCTCAGTAAAGGTAAAGTTCTTACAAGATTTGTAAGCTTGATTGAAGAGATAAAAACATTTCTCAATACCAAAAATCTGAATTACGATCAACTAAGTGACTTTTGCTGGTTGGTTGATCTGGGTTTTCTCACAGACATCATGGACAAATTGAATTCTTTGAACTTAGAGCTACAGGGAAAAGATAAACATGTAGCTCAAATGATGAGCTCTGTGAACTCATTTAAAGCTAAACTGGTTCTGTGGATGTCTCATCTGCAGATGAAATCTCTTGTGCATTTCCCAACTATGAAGAAAATGTTAGGTGAGAGTGACTTTAACTCGTTATCATTTGTTATTCACCTTCAAGTGCTTCAAGAGCAGTTTGAAAAGAGATTTGAACAGTTTACAATCATCGAGCCAATGGTCACTTTTTTTTATCAATCCTTTTACTAACCAAGTAAGTACAACAGAATTAGCTGCATCCATTGAAAGACTTATTCAAGTAAGGACAGAAGAACTAGAATTAGAGATTTTGGATCTTCAGAATGACATTGTGCTAAAATCCTATATAACATATGAGAACTTTTGGAATTTGATTGACAGAAAAAAGTTTCCTTTCTTGAAAAGTGCAGCATCCAAGATAAAATCTTTCTTTGGTTCCACATACTTATGTGAATCATTGTTTTCTACCATGAATATCATAAAATCAAGGTACAGATCTCGACTTACTGAAGAACATCTTGATGATTGTTTACAGACAGGAATATCATCCTATGCTCCAAATTATGAAGTATTGGCTGATGAACTGCAGTGTCAAGGCTCACATTGACCTTTAAAAAATAATTTTAAATTTTAAACTCACAATTTTTTTTAATATGTTTTTTGTTTGTGTGTTATTTGCATTATAAATTATGTTCGGATATAAATTTGCCTTAAAAAATAATTGGTGCCCGCCGTACTACCGTTAGTTTTGAATGTGCTCTAAGGTACAAAAAGGTTGAGGACCTCTGGTCTAAGTGATAGGTAAGCATATTTTTTGCAATCGACGTCATTACTTCCCTGAGAAAGAAGATAGGTTATTCCCGCTTCTCACTAAAGGAGTGGAAGCAGTAGGTGCCATTGTTAGAAAAATGAGTGATAAAACCAACAAATAAGTTAGTAAACAGGTGATTATTTGACTGCTGATGAAGCTGAAAAATTATCCGAGTTAATTATGGCAGGGATGGATGGAAAATCTATCTACGATGTGAAGATGAAACAAGTAAATTAAACTTTAACGATGAAGGTGTTGAGAAAATGTACACTAATTGAAGGAAAGAAAGTTTACGTTGATCCACGTTTGATGACGCGAATAATGTTTGTGTGTTTATCCTTGAGTCCCTATTCGAAGAATGCAAGCATCAATTTTAAATATGAACTTTGCACAGGGCCTCCATCTATTTTTGAGCCTCAGAAAGAGAGTATTAGCAAAACTGAGAAGCAGTGTTGGCAAAGCATTTATATAGTATGGTGGCAGCCTCTGGCGCTGTTGTAAGTGAACAAAACTACACCTACTACGTCCTTGATGGCATAGCACTTGTTCAAAAGATAAGTTGGCCTTCAGGTGTTACTTTTGGTGAGATTATTCCCAAGTACAAAACACACAATGACAAGCATTGAGGTAAAGTTACTGTAGTTTTTGATGGCTATATGACCTGCAGCGTTAAATATATGGAACAGGATTGTCGGACGGAGTACTCTTCAGTGACCTTATCTTTTGACCAAATCACACCCGTAGTCACGAGTAAAGAAGTTTTTGGGAAATAAGAGAATAAACAAAACTTCATAAACATGCTGGGTGAGAGACTAGAAAAGTGAGACATCATGTAATATATGATATTGCAGATGAAGACGCAAAAATTAGTAAAAACAGATCTAGTAATTTCGGAGAGTAGGCATGTGACAGTAGTGGCGGACGACATAAATATTCTATTGACGAAAGGGCCTGGGCTATACTGCTTTTCACTGATGCCTTAACAGGCCGTGACTCCACGAGTTTTCTTTTTGGGAAAGGTAAAGTAGTGGTCTTATGTAAAATGTGCTCCTCAGATGCACTTTATCACTATGGCTACAAATTTGGTCATTCAGATATGCCACTGGATGATATTGTTTCAGCGAGATTAAAAGTGTTAGTCTCTGGGTATGGAGGGAATCCAGCTAGAGACTAATTAGATTCAATGAGGTACTGCACCAAATTTATATCTCTTGGTACCATATTAAGGTGAATTTATAATGGAGCTACAAGGGAATTATTTTAACCAGAGAGATAAAATAATTAGAATAACAATAATAGATTTATTATAACAGAAAATAAATGAAATGATTGTTTACAAAAGATATACAAGAACATAAGTTAGAAGTTACAAATTAATACTGTCTTGTCGCGACATGGGCAAACAATAGTTCTAGGCGGCAAGATCCAATGCAGTAGGCTTGAAGAGCAATGTTCAGTAACAAAACAGTTGGACTGACGCCAGGCTACGGCCAGGTGATTCTAAAAGAAAAACTGTGAGGTAATACAAACAAAAGTTAACTGGAAATCATACACACATAGTATTATTAACACATTTATAATATAAACTAGCTTGATTGATTGGGACTTAAGAAAAATCCTTAAGAGATATTGTATAATGAATAGTAATAGAAAGTTTAATTGATTACATTGGTAATTGGCTAACATACAGGTGTCTACACAAAATAGTAGTATGGCGGGTCCTTTCCCTGTTGGTACTGCCAAAGCATTCAATAGTACATGTATTTACTGACCCACTCCCTTGGGTATAATACTAATTTAATTCATACAATACTAATACTCAGTCAATAGGTGCCAAAAACGGGCAAAGAGAAAAAAGGTATTATCTGCGCGGACCCCATATAGAAACAAGTGGAGTTCCGCGCTTTACCCACCCAAGATAATACCACACGCGAAGCGTGGCAATAAGAATGATTCAATACATTGAATACATTGACCCAACTAGATCCTAGAAGAAGGGTAGACCACCTGGTTGTAGCCATAAAAACAAGTGTAACTCGAAAGAGAAATATAGTACTCGTTGAGAATAGCAACCATTTGGACTAAGTCCTCATTACATCTGGAGCTCAAGGCTCCTATATCGAAGCTATATCATATGGATATAGGAAAAACATGGTCTCTTGGACCAATATAACACGTCAGAGGGACTTGAGCAACACTAGAGCTACTGTGACTACACCAACAGAGTTGTAATAATACAAAACCAAAATATAGTAACTCTGACTTAAACAAGAAGTCAAAATAATCGTAATAGTCGCCTCGACTGTATTAAGTCTGAAGAACACAATTCTAACAAACAAAAAGTCAGAAGGACTTAATAAACATTTTCTAGTCTTTAAACTAGACCAATAAGTCAGATGGACTTATTAACGTCGCCTCTGTACTTAGGAAATCGGAGAGGATACTCCTCGGCGGAGAGGATACTCCTCGGTGGCGTGGAGTGAAAACCACGCCCAATACTCCATGGCCACGGGTTCCTTCGTAGAGTAAGGTAGCAGAGGTTCCTTCTTCGACGATGCGATGTGATAAAATACCATTACGTGAATCCGAGAGTCACTTATTTTATACCCTTTCTCTGACTAGAACGGAACAAAAAAAGAAATAGAAAAAGCATAAAAACACAGGTGGTGATAGGAAGGACTGGAGCTTGAGGGGTGAGGAAAAGGGGAGGTTCAAAGACACATCACCATGACAGTGGCGCTCGAGGGTCGTGGGAGCGAGCCTGACTTAGTTGAATTCTTTTTCATGTCAGGTGATGTAGTGAGTGGATGTGTTTGGAAGCACCCTGTTGCCATACTTGTTGAATATTTTACTAGAAGGTATGTTGGCGTTATCCGATCCCATCCAGCCACGGTGAGTAAGTCTTGAAGCGTATTATTCCTGAATGTATCAGCTTTAATTATCTTCTTTGAATTCCACTATTGTAAGTTTAGTATTTTTATGCAGATTTGTATTATTAAAATGACTTGTGGTATTTTCTATTGAGAGCACGTGGATCATATCCGAGTCCATCCAGTCGCTAACAGTAGGTTTTGAAGGATATTATTATTAAATATTTCATATCTAATTCTCTCCTTTGGATTTTGCCAATATAATTATTATAACTTCGTATTTTTACGTAGCCTAATTGTGTGTCAACTTTATATGATTGACACACAACAGTACACTTTATACTTCAAGAAAATATTCTTAGCAAAGAATGAGTTTTAAATTCTCACCCCCCCCCCCTCCCCCACTAAAAACTCAGAAAAATACCACTTACTCCGAGTAATTATCGAGGTATAGTATTATTTTTTTTAACTGGCTTGTAATGCAGTAAATCTCCAAAACTTTGGATGGATGAATGTTGGTGGCAAGCTCCGACCAGTGACAAATGACCTTGGACCAGCGCCAGAAGCATTGCTTTAAATTATAAGGTGTGCATGCAAGACAGATGAAGTGCAATTGGATGCGTGTTCTGGGAATTGCAAATGACGAGAAGATTTGCATCAACTAGGGTGTAAAGAACGGTAGTAATTTACCATGTGCCCTGGACTGTGTGAGTGATAATAAAGTTAATGTGTGATAAAAATTAAGTAACTCTAGATAACTAAAATATTCATTAGTTTACTTAAAATATTGAAACTAATTATCATAAAGTATTGATAGCAGTATTTTATTTCCAAATGGTTTCGTAATTTTTTTTTAACTCGATATCCAACTTTGATCCATTCACGTTGCTCCACCGCGCATNCCCCCCCCCCCCCCCCGCCCGCCCCAGCCTCACCCCCAGCCATACAAACTTAATTTTGTTATGTAATACAGTATGCTCCGCAAATTGGTCCCAGAAAAGTTTTTCATTGAGCTAACGGTTAACAGATTAAAAGTGGTAAACTAAAAAAAAAATTATAGTTAAGAAAATTATGAATTAATAAATTCTAGAGAAATTGAATCTGCAGGTAAAATATGGGTCACAAAGAAGACTGTTTTATACAATATTTATAGGCAATTGTGTATTTTTTAATTTTGATTCAGAACCAATTTTTGCAGGAAGTAAGGTTTTCCTACAAATGATAAAATAAGCTTCATAAAGGTCTATTGTAGACACCATTTTTCCAATATGGCAGCCAATGGCATAAATATGCAGATGTAGATTTTTAGTATGTTATCTTGGGAGTATATGATTTGACACGAACAAAAAAGTATTTTTGTTTGAATTAATTCTAGCTAAAAAAACCTATCCTGACTGCACTATTTCAATAGAAGCGCTCTAGTTCTACTAAATAAAATTTAAGAAGAGGCAATAACGTTTTGTTGTCTACGAGATGTGAACAAATGAATTATTATATACCGAAGAAGGTGTATGCACACTATATAAAATGAATGACGTATTAAGAAACCGCAATGACGTTGCTCGCATCATGATTGGCTGGCAGGAACGGGCCTACGTCACTTAGAGTAATGTTAAAAAGTTTTCTCCTAGACAATTCATACATCAAGTGACCATCACAGCAATGTTAAGTAATCCATGTGACTTCTATTTAGAAACACGAGTTATGTAAAGGGAAGGGTAAGTTGATCGCGATCCGAACATTGTTATATCACTATCTAACCATTGAATTATCGGCGATATCCGTCAAAGGTAACAAAACAGATATAGTTGCTTTTTAAACTGTTAAAATAAGATTCGTCTTAAGGTGGTCATTAAATTTACACAAACACACATAAAAATCACTATTGACAATTTATCTGTAAAAAGAATGGAATAAACTAAACAATTGTACTGATAATTGTTGTTTTTAGATTATTATGGCCTTGGCTACACACTTCCTCGTGCTGGTGCAATTTAGAGAAGAACTCAAACGGATTTCTGATAAGTACTTCAATGAAGCCTTCAACGCAACACAGAGCTGGCATTTTTAGTGAAATATTGCAAGGTTGCACGATATATATATATATATAAACAGACCAGTTTATTTATCATTTATTAAGTAATTTGTTAACATTATGACATGAAGTTTGAAAGAGTGTATCTACCGGTACAGTGCGTGGCTGCATTATATACGATCCATACAATAATTTCATCTTTGCATATTTAAGGGTAAGTTAAAATATATGTCAATATACATTTTATTAGAGGCAACTTGTAACAATAATTTGAGTTTGAAGATTTTGTATTTTCTCTACCAAATGTGGCATTATGCTTTGGGTATATTCATAACCACATAGAGAATTAACCCGGGAAACGGATAGCCGTTTCTGGCAATGAAAGGTTATCTACTACCCCCCCCCCC
>CABEEJ010006564.1:4652-38615 GCA_901482245.1 Timema douglasi | reverse complement strand
GTTAGGGGATGGGTAGCTAGGCTCCTCTCCACCACCACACTCCTCCCGCCGTGCTACGGTTCGGGGGGAAGAAACGCTTTGCAGTCTTCGGGCGGCAATGGAAGCGGACAGCGGCGACTCGAACACGACGACAGAAACCACCACGACGCCGCCTACGTCATCATCGTCGACGTCGCCGTGCATCGCTGAACTTCTCGACAGGAGCCCCTCGGCCTCGAACGCCGCGACGGCGGGGATCAGGATGCTGCTCCATCACACGAGTCAGTCATTCGCGGCGGGGTTACACCATCTGAAAGCGACGGCGGCGCTAGGTGCCATGCACCACCACCACCTCCACCGTGGGGGCGGCGTCCCCTCGGCAAGACAGACGTCCCCTGGGGGCCCCAGGCATACCATCGACGCCATATTGGGGCTGTCGAATAACGTACGGTCTGAATCCGGCAGCTCTCCGAGAGATTGTGTCCAACAACCTTTGCTGAGTCCGGGAGGGATTGAATCCTCAGGTGAGCTTGTCATCTGACGTCTACAAGTTTTACCGAAATATTGAACAAGCTTATAGAACTTAGGATAGCCTAATCACCGTGTGATGTGCTTACGTTGTGTTTTGATTCCATTGATATAATCTATTGGTGTTTCGATTACTTGATACCTGTATCAATGGTAACGCGTACCTTGACATCAATCTGATATAGTTTGATCTTCTGGATAAAGTAGAAGTTAGGGGTTCGAATCCCGACCGGGTGTATTGAGAGTGTTTTTTTCTCAGATTGTTTTTCCATTCTGCCTTCACTCCAGTGTGGGCACATTTTATCTTCTCTTACCTTTCTTATTTTTTTATCTCATTTATGCAATTAAATGCGGTGAACAAGGACAGGTAAGCGTATAATTAATAGGTGCAAAATAAAATCACTTGAAGGGCTTGATATAACATGACAAAAGATTCATTAATGACTTAAGTACAGGCCTAATTATAGAAGAATGAATACGGTAAGAAGATACAAATGAATCGTCATGGAGGGATGATGAGTAAAACCCTCATTAAAAAATTTGTGTGGTACAAAAGTCTTACTTGAAACAATCCAGAGGGGATTCGAACTCTAAATGCCCTGTCGACGGTAACCAAATGTACTGTGAGTCGAATGCCGTAGACAACTATGTTCACCTAGTGAGAATGATTGATTGGTGTTCACTTGTTTCAGAGTATCAAGAAATACATTTTTGATACTATTCTTAACTTGTAAGATTATTATTATTATTATTATTATTATTATTATTATTATTATTATTAGCACCGCGTCTTACTACCCGTTCGGGTTATACGCTCTTACGCTAATGTGTAATGGTAGGGTGATCGTGAGATGAAATGGAGGACTTAGAGCTTAACGTGGAATCCGAACCACTGTGGAGGCCTGGCATTCCCCACATTCAACTTGTAAGAAATGTAGGGTTATATAACTTGTCCAAGGTAGGCCTATGAAAGGAGTAGCGTTAGGAAGGTAGGTAAAGTCCATTCATCGTAGGAATTGTTTTCTGAAAGGCCTTTTTCCCCACCAGAAATCTATTATATAGTAGGATATTGGTAGGAAAAAAGACCTTTCAGAGAGTAATTTCTACCGTGAGTGGATTTTAGGCTATGCAAGGCCGTAGACAGATAATAATTTCAGGAGGGGTTTAGTGGGCGCATACCCCAATTACTGGAAGGATAAAAAAAAAATATTCTAAATTATAAACAGTTCTAGAAACTATCTGAAGAGTTTTTTTTATGGAAACATATCCCCCTAACTGCCGAAGGCTAAGAAAGATTCTAAATATTAAACACCTCTAAGAAGCTATTTGAATTGTTTTTATGGCAACATACATAACCCCCTAATTGAGGGAGGCTAGAAAAGATTCTAGACATTAAACACCTCTAGAATCTCTCTTAAGTGATTTTCACGGTAACACAGCACCCTAATTTGTACTTGTACCTTAATTTTGTACTGGTTTGAACCATAAATAAGGCCACATATATTTTGTCGATACAATTTCAGGTGGGGGTTGAACCCCCCAAAACCCTCCCCCCGACTACGGCCATGAGGTTTATGTAACTGACAGTTACAAAAGTTACTAAAAATACTTTTATAATTAATATATTCATACATCAAATAAGATATTTGGCAACTATCACTTTTACGGTGTATGGTAATCCAAGGGAAAATTAAAATCTGTGGAACCGATGTTCCATTCCAAGTCCGATGGTTGATTAAAAATAATCTATTTTGTAGCACATTTAGTTATTCATCATAATATCTAGATATTAGTCTACTATTCTATTCACAAGGGGTTGGCTATTTATTAATAATTTGTGATATCTTAGGCTGTGTTAATTTTAAAACCTTGCGTTTATAGTTGACCAATTTGTCCATTAAGCTTAATTGAAAAGATACAACGCTTATTTTCTTTACGTTATTAGTAGGTCTATTTAAAGTATTTGGGAAAAATCTCGCAAATTTCCAACAAATATTCGATTATGTGTTAAATATAATGTAAAGAGTAGGCGTGCAGAAAATAATAATGCCTAAGCTATAATGTAATTTGAATTGGATTGCCTAGAAACTATTATGATTAGCATTTAAAATAAATGGGGTCGGTGCACCTCACAAAAATTCTTCCGCTTTTATCTTAAAACAAACATTTACTAAATCTCGTTGGATTTTGTGAAACGAATTAATCGGTTTACACATTGTTGTAGAAATACTATACCAAATACCATAGATGAAATATTATACACTTTTACTTACTCTAAGGTATTAGGAATTAGCAACAATGTTATAGAAAAATTGAGATAAAAGAAACATCTCTGTTCAACAAAAAGCATAAGAATCAAACTCATTTTCAAATACATAAATTAAAAAGTATAATATTTTCATATAGCTAGAAATTATTGGTTTTATAAAAATACATTTCTATTAAAAGATTTATATCTTTAACAATAGGCCTACTACAACCTTACAATGATGAGTTATTTTGTATCTCAAATAGTTGTGGAAAAATGATGAAAATTGGAAATTTTCCCCCTGTAAAGAACCTCAAAGTAATTTTTATGAGAAAACAAAAATTTGCATCTTGTTTATATTGATAAACAGTGTCTAGATATAAAATTTAATCAAATTTTTTAGAGCGAGTCTCGTTAAAATCGACTTTTCCTCTATTAGCCCTTCAGTAAACAACCCTAAAATTTAGGTTTTGATATCTACTTTAAAAATAAACCGGGGGACCTTATGAAAATCCCAGGTACCAAGTTTTATTTCACTTGGTAAATAATTTCGACTCCAGCCTGAGGTACAGACGGAATTTCGAAAACAACATTTTTTGTTTCAGGGGGTCATGAAACGTTGACATCTCAAGTTCGATTTTTTGACGATCACAATACTAACTCCCCCCCGAGGTGTCGAGAGAAAATATAAAAACATTTAAATAGAGTTAATATATAAATCTTATCTCTTTTTTGGGACTTTGTAGTTTTTTCCTTGTGTTTGTATGCACTCGTTTTTAATAACTTATTTATCCATCTGCAACGTATGCCCGTACAAAATGTATTGATTTTAATTAAACTATCCCATTTTTTTGCTTTACCAAATTGTAACATTTAAGGTAGTCTTCTTCAAAATCACTATTATCACCATTCCAAAAGAAAATTTCCCTCTAAAAGTAGAAGAAATTTTATGAATAGTAAAATAGGTACTTTTTAATTTTTTCTGGTATAGTTTAGTTACTGTAATATTTTTATAGTCATATAGAAATTTCCCCAAAATAATATTTTTAGTTAGTCGTTTTTCTTACATGTAATCGAAAATTAACCATAACCATTGAAATAATTTTGTTAAAAATGTATGCACCCAGACTTAGTTATTTAGGGCTGTGGGAGCAATTCAAATGCAGAGTGATACATTTTGGGTGACCCCAGAAATCGAATTCAAGTAATTTGGATCCAAAGACAGACACTTTATCGACTAATCTAATGCTTGTAGCTATTTTAATTATAATCTTATTTTTATACATTGCTCAGAATATTTTAAGAAGGTATAGTTATTATTATTATATAAGTTTACTTCCCAAAAGTTAGCTAGAATCCCAATCAAAACATTTTTGGAAATACATTTAACAAGAAATGTAATGTTTAGTTGTGAAAATTGATGCAAAAATGAAACACGTGTTTTTAGTATCTAATAATCAACACCAATAATAATTTTTAAAAAACAATATCTAGTTAAAATATTAGGACATTGTTTTTTATTCGAGGTATTTAACGTGCACTTTTTGAACTGACTGATCATATCAATACGCGAGAATTTCTATCAGCGAGAGCGAAAGGACCTACCATTTTGGCAGGAAGGGTACTTTCACGTGCCACAATCTACATGGGACCAACGGCTTTACTTCCCCTCAGAAGGAAGTTGTGCTACGGATTTTTATCATTCAGGAAACAACGGGTTCTGAGGGGAGCACTGAGGGCGACAAAAAATTAATTAGATCCAAGTGAGTTTATAGCCATTTGTTTTACGTAAATTATTATTATTATTATTAGCACCGCGTCTTACTACCCGTTCGGGTTATACGCACTTACGCTAATGTGAAATGGTAGGATGATTGTNACAACGGGTTCTGAGGGGAGCACTGAGGGCGACAAAAAATTAATTAGATCCAAGTGAGTTTATAGCCATTTGTTTTACGTAAATTATTATTATTATTATTAGCACCGCGTCTTACTACCCGTTCGGGTTATACGCACTTACGCTAATGTGAAATGGTAGGATGATTGTGAGATTAAATGAAGGACATACAGTTTAACGTGGAATCCGAACCACTGTGGAAACCTGGAATTCCCCACATTCACAAGATGTCTTGTCAGAGGTGAAGGAAGGGTTTGGTAATCAGATAAATCTGTGCCGGGACCGAGGATTGAACCCCAGCCGCCAGCATAGAAGTCAGACACCTTACCCCTAGACCACCAGGTCGCCTTTTAAGTAAAGGACACTATAATATACAACTGAAAACTTTGGCAGATTGGATAATTGACAAGCAGATCACACACCATTTACCATTTTAAAGCATACCTATAACGATTGAGCATATACGACAGATAGAAAAAAGCTACTAGATCCACTTTTACTTGCTCATACGTCAAGTCATGCTCTATGAAGATGACCTAACCGATAAATAAGTAACCATCGATACCTAAGCTAGGCCCTGTACAATAACACTAATATTATAGTAAAATGTTATCAATGTTGGACATAAAGTTATGTATATTTTCTAAAATGTGTTCCAAATAGCAATCGTAAAAAAACCAAAGTATATATACTTAGGAATTCTACAAATTTGAAACACGACCCACTATCTTAAAAATCAGCTATTGGCCCACTCAGGGTCTACAGTGTAAATAAAACAGCTTATTTCCTTATCATCCTGGAAGATAATTATAAAGCAATGTTATGGTCCGATGTTCGTGGCTTCAAACCCAGCCGGGGTTGACGAATTTTTCTTGAGCGATAAAAATCCGCAGGAAAGTTTCATTTTGAGAGGGAGTAAGGCCGTCTGTCCCATGTCGATTGTGGCATGTAAACAACTCTGGAAGGTATGTTAAAATACCTCTCCCGGCAAAATTAGCAGGCCCTTTTGCACTCGCTCATAGAAATTCTCGTGTTCTGATATAATCAGTCAGTTCATAAAGTGCACGTTAAATACTGCAAATAAGTAGAATAATAATATGGTGGGGTATCTCAAAAGTATTAATTTTTTTTTTTCAAAAATTTCTCTTACTATTTAAACATGTGTGTTGTTTCGTTATTTTTGAAAATATTTTAGAGATGTTATTGATTTATTAGGTAAACCATTAACTTAAGACAATCAATATAGGGATAACAAATTAACAATACACTATTTTCGATCTCAATTGGAAACCAACCCGTGTTCCCTTGGTCACTAGCCAGTCTCCTTACTCCTTAACCATAGCTGTGTGAAAGGCTAGATTAGGTATAATTTATTGGTACCTCATATTTAATAAAAGTTATTATATACAAATATATATCCAAGGCCTCTAATTACGCAATTTTAAAATAATAATATCAATCCTATTTTATCAATAGATTTTGAGTCAAGAAAAATAGTTAAAACAGGCATAAATACGTTAAAAAAAGTGTAGGCCTATTCTAAAATTCTCTTCAATTTGATTGTCTTCCTGAAAATAGTAAAGAATATCTATCATTTGCTAAATTTCTCATATTTTATTGGCAAAATTATGAAGACAGTAGAAAAGTTGACAGTTATTAATTTCGATGAGATTTAAATGGAAAGAACTTCTAATGCTTGTATTCACTTTTGAGGCTTTCTATTTTTTATGAATATTGATTTATTAAAATTGAGAGGTCTACTAAAACACTAGATTTTTCATAATTTAGTTGTTATGTGTTTAGTTTAGTAAGAAAAAATGCATATTACTGTAATTTTTTTTCTAGTTGCATTTGGAAACAAGTTTAAACGTGATAAAGATAAGCCAAAGAGTGTTTTTATGACTACATTAAATGAAGCTACTCTAGAAAATATCTGGGTTTACTGGTGTTTATTTGTGTCAATGAGTGAATTATTTAGTTGAGATGTATAAAATATATTTAGAAATATAACTTACAATTATTTAGCCGTATGTTTTTATTCTAATTTATAAGGGGTTTTATAGGAAAATTGTTGCAAAAAGTATGAACCTATATAATTGGGAATACATTCAAAATAAATAGGTGAATTTATTCTTCAAATAATTTATTAAAAGTTAAAATTCAAAAATATTTGACATTTTATTGTTTGAAATTACTAAATCTCCAAGTAGGCCTTATTGATGAGGTTGTTAACTGAGCAAGTATTAATATTTTTCATTAAGAAGCAGATTTAACCGTGTGATTAATGTATTATTTTATTTTTAAGATTCAAGCGATAATTAAGAATTAATTCAAAGGCATTTTCAAATCTTTGTGTGTTGCACCTCCACAGTATATAAACTTACTCCATGGTCTGCCACCAAACCACACAGTATTTCAGAACGTGTCTTAAAACTAAACGTATTTGATCATGAGTAGGAAACATTGTCCTACACCCTCGTAGCAAAAGTTTAATATTGAAAGTTAATTATCGTAGGAACATACTAAAAGTCTAGGGGGAAATTGTCGATGCGATATTTCAAGACCAAATCTACTTCCAATACAATTAAAGACAGTTCACGGAAGAAAAAAAAAAGAAAAAAAGTGAAATCAATGCTCTGAACCAGGTATCCACACCTTAATAGCTACGAATATTTTGCTTATATAAGCCAACCAATAGATTTGATACAATCGTGGTGACCTGGTGGTCTAGGGGTAAGGTGTCAGACTTCTGTGCTGACGGCCGGGGTTCGATCCTCGGTCCCGGCACAGATTTATTTGATTACCAAACCTTTCCTTCCCCTCTGACAAGACATCTTGTGAATGTGAGGAATGCCAAGCCTCCACCGTGGTTCGGATTCCACGTTAAACTGTATGTCCTTCATTTCATCTCACAATCACCCTACCATTACACATTAGCGTAAGTGCGTATAGCCCGAACGGGTAGTAAGACGCGGTGCTAATAATAATAATAATAATAATAAGATACAATCGTCAGCTAGTCAGGGAAGAGTTCATCAATATCCCTATCATCAGATGTAGTTCTGCCCTTTGGCAGGCCCAGTTATAACACTTCTTCAAGTCTTCCGATTCTTTTACAGTTCCTTGGTGTTTTATTACCTGATTTGTTTGGAAAAAAAAAAAACCATGGCCCCCATATTTGAGAATGAGGTCATGTTTTGGACCCCTCAGCTCATTCGGTTTGTTTTAGGATCTGAATGAAAACTTCTGTAAATTAAAATGTATGTTTCCTTTGCAGCGTAGATGTAATAACTGTGAAAATGGTTAACGTATCCGAATAGCATCTAGCTTACAATATATTATGGTTAATCTCTTTCTAATTATTTTTAGCTTTATTACAGTCAATGGCCTTGTCTGGCTGCTAGAAAATCTACTAAATCTACTTCACGTATTCATACATCAGGCCATGTGTTCTGCAATTGTCAATTTGGATAGACATTACAAATACCTATAAAATGGTCAATTATGGTGGGAGGGGGGGGGGGCGAAGTTTGTAAATTAAATAAGGAATAACAAATCAAATGAATAAGGATAGACATAAATTACAAATAGAATAATAATAAGGTTAATATTAATTAATCTAGGAACCGCAATTTCCTTACTAAACGACGAAGTAGCATCAGAAAAAGGCCAAGGAATACCTATAAAGCCCACTTCATTGGGACTTTTATGAATAACCTAATAAAGTTAATCAAAACACAAATTACTAAAATTATTAAAACCTACCAACAATTAATGTTTTGTATCATATATAAACACTATACTACCTAGATTCTAAATCCATCACACTATTGTTTCGGCCAAAATATGAACATTAAAATTGAACCGTTTTCATAATGGCCCTGAAACTAAATTTGGAGTATAAGATATAACATATGAGGATATACAAACTCGTCCATCTTCTGTAGGCTCTTGCAGATCTTTCAATAAGATTGTAAATTTCCCTCCATTGTGCTCACAGTAATGCTCCTTTTCCCCCTCACGGTAAATCAAAATAAAAGTAAGCGTTAGTTGAGTAAACAGTTAAAAATGAGCTCTGAAGATTTTAAGAATATTATAAATCTTTTTAAGCAGGGGGTGAAAATAAACTACGTAATATCTGCAAATAGAGAAGAGATCAAGATCAACAGAGTTGTAGGTCTTGGTTCGACCTCATATACACGTGATTCTGTTTGGCTCATCTTTATTTATCCTTTCAAAAAATCTTGAAGTTCAAGTTGTTAATTATTATATAATCAAATATATTACCTCTAACAATTATTTTACACAATCATGTCCGCTATTTTTCAAGAACCCTACTAAGCAATAAACTTCATTTCAATTTAATCTTCCAATGATAATATTTTCTAATATTGTAGACCTACTGTAGCTTTACTTACTTTTTCTTTAAGGTGTTTCATGTAATTGTAAATGTTATACTATCTTGAAGATTATATAAAATATTTGTTAACCTACCAATTTCAATCTTTGTTCTTTGAATGTTCTCGTCTTTTACAGATCAGTAAGTCTATTATTATTATTATTATTATTATTATTATTATTATTATTATTATTATTATTATTATTATTATTATTATTATTAGCACCGCGTCTTACTACCCGTTCGGGTTATGCGCACTTACGCCAATATGTAATGGTAGGGTGATTGTGAGATGAAATGAAGGACCTACAGTTTAACGTGGGATCCGAACCACGGTGGAGGCCTGGCATTCCCCACATTCACAAGATGTCTTTGTCAGAGGTGGTCAGTAAATCCTTGAATAGAAAAATCAAATCTTATCTTATCTTTGACGCTCCTCACCACAAATATTTTAGAAAATTTTCCAAAATGTTACATATTTAGATATTTCTATGTTTAAAGGGGTGGGGCGGAAGATGCAGCCTCTCTCCTGATACGATCTTGGTAGGCCTCACCAATTGCCTAATCTCTGTGCTGATTCAGCTAGATTAATACTTGGCGTGAATAAAGACTTGAAGTAGTCCCTACCAGCCTCTTGGTTTAATTTCTCAGAAATCATCTTTCAGATCTCTATCCAGGCTATCTCCCCAAATTATTTAGGATTACTGAATGACCTGCAGGGTAGCGCCATTCTTGTGCTTCATGCAAATGCCAACCCATACTTTAATAATTATCTCAGCGTGATTGATATTCGATGGAAGTAGGGATGTTGTATCTAAAGAAAAAGTTTCGATACCATACTAGTATCGAAGAAAAAAAAGTATCGATAACGGTAAGTATCTGTATCAAAACGCACATAAACATTTATGCTTCGCCTGGAGGGGGCACTCTTTGATTTAACTGAACTCATTGAGCTCTACAAGAGCTTCTTTTGTTTGTGATGACCATGCTCATTGATAAAGAAAGAGGGTAGTAGAATGGTTGCCATTCGTCCCGTCACCTGGAAAGGCATCAGGATGTATTGATACACAAAGGTGAAAGAACTTTTATAAATTATGATGATCCAAACGAGATCAAATGCTAGAGTTGCTTCTTGATTTTCATGGAAAATATGAGTGGGAATTGAGAAACAGTGACATTTGTTCTTCCTCCACAGTCCACCATAGTAAACATTTCATCCCATCAAGAGCGAAGATAACTAAAATGTTGTTTCTTTCGATACTGATCCGATACCGGTTGTAAATACTAATATCAGTAAAAGTATCGAAACAATAGTATCAAATTGAAAAAATAATAGTATTGAAAGGAAAATATCGATATTAGTAAAGTATCGATACTTTTTCCACATCCATAGCCGAAAGACTACAAACATCCTGGATATTGGGACTACTTATTTAGGGGTAGGTTGAATATATAGTATAATAATATTTAGCACCGCGTCTTACTACCCGTTCGGGTTATACACTTTAAGTACTAATTACTCTAATGAATTAGAAATTGGGAAGGTTTAATTAGAGGAAGTGAACCCACATTTGCGTGGAGGGAGAGTGGAAAACCATTTAGGAAAAATCACCCTCAGTTTACCCGACCGAGATTCGAACCTTGATCTCCCCGTCCTCAGCGGTCGAGCTCAACAAGACAAGAGCTTTAGCCAACTACGCCACCGAGGCGAGTTTGAACATTTAGTGTTTAGTGACTTCACTTTCAAAGTCATAGTAGCAGTTTTTCTTATCGTACGGCATATTTGGCTGGGAAAGACATGCCATCCAGGTTCGGTCGCCTGAATGTAGACTATTAGCCGCTCTGGTGCCACAGAACGTTGACCAGGGTACACCTATGAAGGTTGTCTATACGTCGTACCCGCGATGAGGTAATGTGTCGAAAGTGGTTATGGAGTTGTGGAGCTGGGGTGAGACTTAACCTAGTTTAAGCCTAATTTACCAAAATCTGGTGACCGTTAAGGTAATTCCCCTTAAGGGAAAAATATTCACGTTATCAGCTGGGAATCAAACCCGGGAACACTAGGTTTGTAGCCAGGTGCACTGACCATTACACCACCGGGGCGGTTAATATCTGTGTTCAGAACATAACTTTAATTATTATGTACCTCAATCATTAATTTGAAAAACATGCTCTTACTAATATGACCTTTATCATCAATTAAAACTTCTCAATAAAAGCCTATATATTTTATATTGTTTGCTAATAGTTAAGTAATGCAACCATATATGGCCCATTTCTCTTAAATAAAGAAAGCTGATAGATCTATTTTGTTATATACAGTACGTACCCTATTATAAATATAATATTAACTTATCAAATCCAGGTTTTTTCTGTAACTATACAGTGTCATGTAAGGCCACATCTGTAATAGACTATAACTGGGGCTTCCTTGCAAAAAACATTATACTAAAAATCTTCTGGGTTTTTCAGATACTGTTACTAGAAATTTTAAGACAGTAGTCTTACGCCTATTTGCTTATGAAATAGAATTATGTCCATTATGCGCATTGCTCAGCTAAGCAACAAAAGAAGAAAGTAGACAATTCATAGTAATTGTGAGTGATTATTATAAAACCATCAAAAATAATTACTGAAGCAAAACAATGTTTTTTTCAAATTAATAAATTTGTATTTAAAAAAGGTCGTTCCGTACATAGTTTTTGGCGCACAGCTAGTTAAATTTTAAAGGTTCCGTATAGATCCTAATAATCTCTGATATTTTAGTCTTATCATTGATCTTTATGACAACTAATTTGATACAAACGCAACGTGACATCTAATTACCAATTTTCTTAGTATTAATTTATAGACACGAGATATTAAATATATTGAATATAAAAGTAAAATAATCAAGAAAAAGCAAGAATTTTAAATGAAAAGTTCTTAAATTAAGCTAACAATAACTGAACATTGATGTACAAATGTGTGGTATTTCTGGTTTGCTGAACCTTTTAAATATATGTTTATCATGTTAAGATGTTTTAAAGAAGGTGCTTTAAGCTATGGCCATAATACCAACACTATGATTATTAATCATTAATATAAGGGTTAGGTAGAAAAATGGGTGTCCAAAGGTAGTGGACTCATATTGTCAGGGATGCGAAAATCAAAGTGAAAAATCACATATAGAAAACTATCCACAGTGCACTCAGTCATGATTCGAACCTCAAGCTCCCCGTCACCGGAAACCCAGTTTATTGCAAGCTTTCCCTATGGGAAAATGGGGATGTACTACTTTTAATCTAGGACTATCCTATTCAATTGTGTTCAATGACAATACAAGTTATTGGTAAAGCTAATTAGGGTAAGAATATTGTTTGCTAGCTCTTTATATATGAGATATTTTACTATATATTATAATCAAATAACATATTCAATTGTATGATGTTATATTTTTGGCCACAAATTTAGAAAATCAGAGTGTTATTCCATGTGGTGCTACCTGTATTTGAATAGAGGTTAGTCCTAGTCAAGGGCGCTCCAATGTTCGAAAAACAATTTAAATAAGAACTTAAACTATGTGAAGTAGAAATAAAATATAGAGCACTTAAGATGTGTTGAGTATAAATGACATATTTTAAGAGCAGTTCTACAATGTATATTGAAAATATACCCCTTTACGCACATTTAAAGTATATGTTATCCAAAATCTATAAAATCCTCAATTATTGTAAAAAAACACACATCAATAATAGTTTTGAAATAATTTATATAAGGCCACTTACAGTATTAGATTTTCTGCCTTGAGCTACCATGAAAAATCCCTCAAAATAACATATAGAGGCTTTAAATAGTCATACATATTGTATGCCCTATCCAAAGTAAACATCTGGGTGCACCACTGGTCTTTCTATCCTATTATTAGTCTAAGTATCACGGGCTTATATGTCTGGGTATTTAATATTAAACGTAGCTAACTGATAAGGTGTTATATTTAAATAGTAGGCCTACTCATTAAATTCCCCTATAAATACTGATAGATAAAGCTCAATATAAAAGACCTACCAAAATGTTGCCTATTCCAATTTGAAATCACAAGTTTAATCAAAATCCATCAATGTCCTATTGATTTAAAGCTCATATTACACATATGTTTTCATAATAGACTCCACTTATGTAAATTCAGGAGCAACTTTTTAACATGGATGTCCTTACGTGAAACAATATACCAATAAAAATAAAAGGTAAACAACACCAAAGAGCATATAATGAAATGAAAAACTAATATGACTCAACTCGTTATTAAAATTATTCTAATTTCAAATGTCCCTACTTGCAATGTAAATATGAATACAAAATATAATTAAATTGATCATGATTGTGAAATTACTCGAAATAAAAATGAGCGTAAATGGAAAAAGTTCTTTTTTTTTATCAAATTGTTTATTGATACAAAAAACGTGTAAACAAAATGACGATTGAATAAATAGGCTATATGCTAGCATGTCATGAATAAAGGTTTTCGTTTGAATGTAGCTATGAAGAGTAATTAGGTCATGGATTTTTTTTAAATATATTGTGCAATTTTGTTTTGGGGCTAGCTCTATTAATTTAAACTCTATTAAAATTTTCGAATTTAATTTAAAAAAGTTATTTAAAATGTTTATATTAATCTAAAGTCATTAGCATTTTACATTATTTTAATTGTTTTATGGTAATGGAAATGTGTATATTAAGTTATTTTATTGTATACGGATTAAATAACATATTAATTTTTTTAAATAGTTTTTATTCGATTTCACCCGTTCTCAATAGAGACATACACACTTATAATAATGTTTCTGCGAACTAGACCAAGTGTTCTAAAAATATTAATAACAATTATAAAATTAAATCATATTGTTTGGTGAATAAATAATATTAAGTTCATAGAAATACTCTCTTGCTGTAAAAATGGTCAACTTTATAGAAGAGCAATTATGGTTTATTTGATTTAAAGTAAGGCTATAAATTATAATAGGTCTATTAATGTATAGTATACATAGTTGATTAATCATGTTAGTTAGCTAAAGCGTTAAAATAAGCTTTATTATATCTGAAAATGACTTATATACTAAATTAATCTTTGGCAGTCAACATACAAGGCATACTATAAAATTGGACCTAGCTCCTAGAAATGTACTAGCCGCCCCAGCTGCCTCCATGGTGCTTTCTTTGCAAGCGGATGTTTATCTTAAAAAGGGTGCTTGTATGACTATATAATCTATTTGAAGGGGATTTAATTAGTTTGTTAAGCACTCTTTTGATGCCTTTATCTGTCATAATATACAGTAAGAACACGGTTGGAAGGCGAGTTTAAAAAATATTGCTGTCAGCATTGCCAAAATTAATAGATTATTATTTTATTGATGTTGATATTAGCTATCAGAAGTAACAGCTGCAGCTCTTATGACTTGAAATATGAATATCTTACAACTGTCAGGTACTAAGGTCATTAATAACTTTTCTGCTTCAAGTAAATAAAAAAAATTATATTTAACTCTATATTCACGTGACCTCTCACTTTAAAATATCTTATTAAGAGTAACGGCCTAAAGTAGGGTACCCAAAGAGGGCCTTGAGGGGGCTTGAGCCCCCCTTACCGTAGTTTAAGGATGTCCCGAGATCTATATAGATCCGAAGAGAAAATAAATTGGGGGTGTGTGGCCAGTTAAACATTGTGAGCGAAGAAAATATAAGGTGATTAGAAATATTATCTATATCAATCACCAAATGTATCTAATTTAGGCCTATATTAATTATTTTGTTATATTAGCACGTTTATAATAGTAAAAATATAAAGCATCGAGTTAACAAATACCAATAAAAAAACCTTCCAAAAAATGTTTCTAGTTCTATATACATATAATGGTAGAAAAAAGTCTCCAGCAGTTTAGGGGTACCTCCCCCTTCCTCAAAGCCTTGTTGAGCCCCCTTCCCCTCTACTTCGCAACCCTGTGTACGCAAGAGACGGCCCATTAAAATTAAAAGTCCGGCTGATTTCACCTGAAAATAATAAATTGAAGGTGACCTGGCGGTCTAGGGGTAAGGTCCTACCATTACACATTAGCGTAAGACCGTATAACCCGAACGGCTAGTAAGACACGGTGCTAATAATAATAATAATAATAATAATAAATTGAAGGTGGAAACTTCTTAAGTATGTTTTCAAAATCAGAGTTAAGCATAAAACTGAATATTTAGTTGGAGAGTGTATCATTGAACATTCTAGTCATTGGTTTAAAATAAAGAAAAGCTAACCTTTATGAAATGGAGATTCAACTTCTACAATTTGTATAATTTTTCAAACAAACTCTTAGAGATTCTAAGGGCCTGAGAGGACACTCTTCCGAACATCTTTGACCATCCTTTTGAAACAAGACTTTTAATAGGGTCTTCTTAAAGTGACCTAGTGGTCTAGGGGTAAGGTGTCAGACTTCTATGCTGGCAGCCGGGGTTCAATCCTCGGTCCCGGCACAGATTTATCTGATTTCGGATTCCACGTTAAACTGTAGGTCCTCCATTTTCATCTCACAATCACCCTACCATTACACATTAGCGTAAGTGCGTATAGCCCAAATGGGTAGTAAGACGTGGTGCTAGTAATAATAATAATAATAATAATAATAATAATAATAATAATAATAATAGGGTATTCTTTATTACCTTAATTAGAATTGCCAAGCCAATAGCGGCGGGTATTTATGATAGTTGATTTTACTTCTGTATTTGTACGAGACTATTTGACAAATATCAACTACCTAATAGTTGGTCGAATGGTTTAAGGCGTCACTCTCATGTTTGTTTGGCCTGCTGATGACTGATAGATCGGGGTTCGAATCCTGGTCGAATCTATTGAGGTTGGTTTTAGTTAAATAGTTTCTCACTCTCCTTCCACGCAAATGCAGGTATATTATCTTTATAATGATTCCTTATTCATCTCTAGACCATTAGAGTAATTATCATATATGCGTATAACCGGGACAGGTGGTAAAATGCGGTGATTAAAAAACTACCCATTACGGGCATTAGTCCAATTTGTTAGCTAAGCAACTGTTTAAAATATTTTTATAAATGTTTTTAATGGGTTACATATGAAATATTGTGGGGAGGGGACAGCTTTAAGATAATCCAAGCCTGCCTCTCTCCCGCTAAAATAGAAACTAAGAAGCTTAAGCCCCCTCCCGAGACCACTTGGTTCCGGAGCCCCTACTAACTCGATAGCGTGCATGATGAAATTATATGCTATAAGAATAAATATTTTAACTAGCACCTTATGGAGCCAGTTTCACACCTTATCAACAGATTGATGTATCCATGACAAGCGAATAGTATACAGTAACACCCTTTTAATTATATGTCCAAGGGGTATCTAAAATTAATTATTATTATTATTATTATTATTAGCACCGCGTCTTACTACCCGTTCGGGTTATACGCACTTACGCTAATGTGTAATGATAGGGTGATTGTGAGATGAAATGAAGGACCTACAGTTTAACGTGGAATCCGAACCACGGCGGAGGCCTGGCATTCCCCACATTCACAAGATGTCTTGTCAGAGGTGAAGGATGGGTTTGGTAATCAGATAAATCTTTGCCAGAACCGAGGATTGAACCCCGGCCGCCAGCATAGAAGTCTGACACCTTACCCCTAGACCGCCAGGTCACCGCATCTAAAATTAATTGAAATATACAAAATTTGAAATATCCAAAATAGAAATTAACCAATGGCTATCTATAATTTTGTACAAAATAAATAAAAAACCTCAAAATAAAAAATTGTAAAAATTAGCTCACTGTACAAAAAATGCAAACTTAATCAGTTTTGCATTTAAATTAGATTTTTAGCTAATTTGGAAAAAAAAAAGTGGTTTTGGTTTGTTGTAGCTATCTTCTCTGGACACAACTAACAAAATCTTCAATTTCACTGATCGCATTAAAAACTTTGTATTTTACATCTGGTTGAGATTCAGTGAATCCAACTCTCCATGATGTTATTCTTTTTTTTTTAAAGGTAAGTCAATTAAAATGTTTGGTTGTATTCCATTTTCTTTAGTGATATCACACTTTTATGCTGGCGGCCGGGGTTCAATCCTCGGTCCCGCCACAGATTTAGCTGATTACCAAACCCTTCCTTCACCTCTGACAAGACATCTTGTGAATATGAGGAATGTCAGGTCTCCACCGTGGTTCGGATTCCACGTTAAACTGTAGGTCCTNAGGGGTAAGGTGTCAGACTTCTGTGCTGGCGGCCGGGGTTCAATCCTCGGTCCCGGCACAGATTTATCTGATTACCAAACCCTTCCTTCACCTCTGACAAGACATCTTGTGAATGTGGGGAATGCCGAGCCTCCACCGTGGTTCGGATTCCACGTTAAACTGTATGTCCTTTATTTCATCTCACAATCACCCTACCATTACACATTAGCGTAAGTGCGTATAACCCGAACGGGTAGTAAGACGCGGTGCTAATAATAATAATAATAATAATAATAATAATAATTCTTGGCTAAGTTAAAATTGGTTCAGGTTGTACGCTTAGACATCGTAAAAACACAGCAATTTACACTTATCAGATTAGAATGAGCAAGCGTCACTGAGAGACAAAGGTGCCGGATTAGGACTAGCAACATAAACCTTACCCCTTCCATGATGGCCTTCGTGTGATTGCACTGTCACACAGAAACGATTAAAGCAGAACCAAAACATCCCCTATTCTAGGAAAACCGCTTGCAGCTGATGATAAATTTACCCCTTTTCTCTTTTATGAGTCAAACATCTAAAATGTATTATAAATTCCGGGGATTTTTGGGTCTAGATGAGATTGCTAAGTTAGGTTTGAACTTAGTAGAAACTCGAAAAAATTAACAATATAATGAATAAACTTCGAATTATTCAAATATTTAATTATAAAATTCGAATTAAATGTTATTTTTTACAATTAATTTCAAGAAGATTTCGTGGGGAATAATGGCGGGTTCGAACTACCCAATCATTAAAACCAACCAACTTCGAATTAGCCAGATCCTTCTGTATTATTGATTAATTAGTCAAGCTATTATATTGGTTAGTTACAGTTGTATCAGCATCTATACCCTGATTTTGGTTGGAAGAACAGTAGATAAAATTCGAACATGTTTGTTTGCAGCCAGCATTGATAACATATAATTTTATTATTTGTGTTATTTTATAGTAACTGATAATATCTATCATAAATGACAGCTGCAGATCACATGACTTGGTGTATGGATGTATTAAAATTGTTCTAGTAACTTAAGTTACTAACTTCTACTGTTATTCCTACCAAAATCATTCTATAAATATAAGATTCCTTAAATTATTAATTGACACTTGGACACGGCAAGTATGACAATACTCTAAAGACTGAGTCATCCAGGTATCATCGCGTGTCCGGGGTCATTTTCCACTCAAATTTGAAGGCAAAGAATGTGATGGCCGTGTGTAAATCGTCGGCTTCATGAGCGATCAACTAAGATTAAGATCTATCAGAAAACGACTTGGTAGTTGGCTTTTAGCTGCCTACAATTATTATAACTGTATTAGTCCACATATAATGAATAAAATACCAAAGCTATTATTTTTGTTAATTGCAATTATAGCCACATCTAAATATCAAATTCTTTAAATTAACTCCGCCTTAAAATGTGAGTGGAGGATGACCCTCAGCACGGGATGACTCCAGGCTAGCTCAGTGGTAAGAGCATTAGCGTACTAGGCCAAAGGTTATGGGTTCAATCCCCATAACCAGGTGTCATTTAAAAAAAAATTAAAAACCCGCCTCGGTGGCGTAGTTGGCTAACGCGCTTGTCGTGTTGAGCTCGACTGCTGAGGACGGGGAGATCGAGGTTCGAATCTCGGGCTGGTGAATTGGGGGTGGTTTTTCCTAAATAGTTTTCCACTCTCTCTCCACGCAAATGCGGGCTCACTTCCACTAATTCAACCTCCCCAATTCCTAATCCATTCGAGTAATTAGTACTTAAAGTGTATAACCCGAACGGGTAGTAAGACGTGGTGGTAAATACTATTATTATTATTATTATTATTATTAAATTTAAAGAGAATAGTATATTATCTGTAGATTATATTTATAAAATACATTTCTTTTATTAGTCACTTGTCACACCAAACCCAGGCACATTAATCATCGCAGTGCCTGTTTAAGCAATGGTTCCAACCAGTACCTAATAGTTGCAACGCTACACAAAATTAAAGTCAAGCGTGCATTATTTGGTAAATTTTACAAGGAAATTATTAAAGTACATTATTATTTGACGCAGCATATTACTAACTGTTTGTTTTTTATGCATGTTTACTAATTACTCTAATGTGAGTAGAGGAGAAAACATTAGGCCTATAATAATAACCACCGTCACATCCGACTGAGATTATAAACCCAATATACCTAGCATAGACAGTCCAGTATATTAAAAGAATGACACCTTAGACCACTCGACCACTGAATCTGAATAAATGGTAGGTACAGTAAAATCGTACATAGCTGCTCGTTTCAATTTCCGGTTTTCATAAACCAATAATCAATAAACTAACCTAAAATAGTGATTGTTTCTTTTAAAAACAAATATACAATTTTATTTATAATACAAGTCACTGCCTAGACACTTTGAACATAATAGTTAACTTCATTTTACAAAAACTTCAGATTTTCTAATATTTATTATCAATTAGCTACCCTTAATTCTATAGCTAAAATAAGAATCACGATTTGACCTTGAACTATGAACATAATATAACATATAAACACATTCAATTTATACTAAATTCATCAAGTTATAGCTTCTGGTACATACAAACATACATAAATGGTACGGAACTCTGCACGAACTTTCTCGCTCTATTTTTTTAGAAATGGGGATAATTACTCAAAATTCGTAATATAATATACCCTAGCAAACCCGAGAACAAATTGCGCTAGACACACGTAAACCATTTTTTATTCATGGTTTTAAATTTCATAATTTTATTTTTAAAGAATTAACGTCTTCATTTGTATATTTGGATCAATACAAAATATCGATATTGGGTCCCTAAGGGTCAACACTTAATATTAAAATTTCGACTTCCGGTTAAGATTTTCGTCATTCTACTAGGGGATATCTTATAGTTATTGCATTGATATTAAATTTCTCTTTTTTATGAATTTTGACTAATTAAATAGGTAATTATTGACTATTGAGTCTAAAATGAGAAAGATAGAATCGTTATAGCAGATTTTGAAAAGATGAAATTTTTTCTCTCTTCACCATTTAGTAAACTGCTATTAATTTTAAGGTTAGACAGACGGAGTTGCAAAAACCACTATTTAGGGTTCGGACAGGGGGGGGGAGAGGGTCATGAAACGTCGACATCCATCAACATCTTGGGCTAGAATATTTTTGACGGTCATAATACTTTACCTTAAAGTGTTGGCAAAGTTAAAAGAAATACATATTTGTATATAGCTTAACATCTTTTTTTTTATAAAAAATATATTTCAAGTAAAAAATGTTTATTATAAATAGATCCACATGTTGCAATGATAAGTAATTTCATATCTCAAAGATCTACGGGGATAAAATTAAAAATTAGAATTTTCACGTCAGACTGGAACCATTAAAGTCGTTTTGACAAATTATTAAGAGTATCCATTTGGTTTGTAATAATGTTCAAAGCTTGGAAATGAAATTTAATTAAAATCGTTAGGGCCGATTATGATAAAATTGATTTTTTCTCTTAGTGCCCTTAATGAAAATATCCTTAATTTTAGGATTACATATCCAATTCCAGAAATTCCTTGGGGTAGGCCTATAAAACCTCTAAAGCCAAGTTTTAGCCCAGTCGATAAAATATTTTAGGCTCTCGCCCGAGGTACAGAGTGGCAGATAGATAGACATCTAGACAAACGGTATTGCGAAAACCACTTTTTAGGGTTCGGGGGGTCATGAGATGTCAAAATACATCAAAATCTTGAGTTCATTTATTTCGACGATCACAAAACTGTAAGGTAGCGAGAAATTAAAAATATCTATATTGCGTCCACGTGGGTCAACACTTCGTATTAAAATGTCGAATCCCTGTTTAAAATTTTTAACATTTTGTTAGGGGTAGCACATCTATGGTTATTGCATTGATATTAAATTCTTCATTTAAAAATTTCTACTGATAAAATAGGTAAATGTTGACTATTAAATCTAAAATGGTAGGGATGTATCACTGTTTTACAAACATTACTCCTAAGAGGTTGAATAAAAGAGAAAATACACTTGTTGAGAGACTAGCTCATTTCTTATTCTATGGCATTAGAGAATTATCGCGTTAAAACTTAAGTAGTATCTCTTTACAACTAAAGCTCATAAAGTTTTATTAATATATTTGCCAATATCTCAGAAACTGTTGGTTTTATAAAAACATATTTAATATAAAAGTTATTTATTTTTAATAGTACTTCAATTTTTCAATGATAGATTATTTAGTATTTCAAATAGTTGCGGAGATACGGAAATTTCTGCTTCTATAAAGTACCCTAAAAGTAATCTTCATGGGAAAATGAAAATATCCATTTTATTTATAATCTTATTCAACGCCTAGATACAAATTTTAATCAAAATAGTTAGAGCCTATTTTGAGAAAAAAGATTGGCTTTCTTTTCACTTTTTACTAAACGACTCTTAATTTTGGGGTTAAAAAGACACAGAGTTAGACGGTATTCCAAATACCACTTCTTAGGATTCGGGGGGTCATGAGACGTCGACATCCATCAACATTTCAGATTAGATCTTTTTTACGTTCACAATACTTTACCTTTAGTTTTCGTAAAGTTAAAAAATATGTATATTTGCGTATAGCTTGAAAGTTATTGCTTTAAAAAGATTTTTTTGAATAAAATATTTGTATTATAAATAGATCTACATATTTAGAATGACAAGTAATGTCATATCTCCAATAGTTTCGGAGATATTATAAAAAGTGAGAATTTACGCATCAGACCGGAGACTTTAAAATAATTTGCCGATATATTGAGAGTAGCAATTTTGCTTCGAATATTTATTAATTCTTTTAAATAAATTTAATCAAAATTGTTAGAGCCGATTTTGAGAAAATCGACATTTTATCTTTTTGCCCTTCAGTAATTCACCCTTAATTTTAGGATTAGATATCCAATTCCAAAAATCCTTCGGGGCAGCCTTAGATACCAAGTTTTAGCCTGATTGGTAAAATATTTTAGGCTATAGTCGGAGGTACAGACAGACAAACAGCCGGAAATTCTAAAAAACACTTTTTTGGAGTCGGAGTGTCATGAAACGTCGAGATTTATCAAAATCTCGAGTTCGATTTTATTGACTATAACAATACTTTTTCTACCTGTAAGATAGCGAGAATGTAACAAGGATATATATATATATATATATATATATAAGATACCTTTCTCATTTTCTCGCTATATTACGGGTGGAGAAATTTTTGTGAATGACAAAAAATCGAACTCGAAATTTTGATGATTCTCGAAGTTTCATGACCCCCCCCCGAATCCGAAAAAGTTGTTATTGAATTTCCGTCTATCGGTACTTCGGACTAAAGCCTAAATTATTTTACCGATCGGGCTAAAACTTGGTATCTAGAGTTTTCACATAGGGTTGCCCCGAGCAGTTCTTGAATTTGGATTTCTAACCCTAAAATCAAGGGCAGTTTACTTGAGCAAAAAGGAAAAAAATTGATTTCCTCAAAATCGGCTAAACAATTTTGATTAAATTTCATTCCAAAACATTTATAAATATTCCAAACAAAATGGCTACCCTCAATATTTTGGCAAAATGACTTTAAATGCTCCAATCAGTTGCGTAAATTCTTTTTTTTTTCATATCTCCGAAAAAAGTTGAGATATGAAATTACTTATCATAACAAATATGTATATATATTTATAATAAAAAGATTTCATTCGAAACATATTTTTATAAAACCAATAACTATCAAGCTATACGCAAATTTTAGAACATTAAAGGTTAAGTATTGTGACTGTAGAAAAAAACTGATTTGAAATGTTGATGGATGTCGACGTCTTATGACCCCCAGAACCCTAAAAAGTGATCTTTGCAATGCCATATGTCTGTGTCAGAAGCTGAAATTTTCGTATCTCCGCAAATATTTGAAGTACTAAATAACTTATTGTAGCCCCTTTATGTTCTCCAGGACAAATGCAGGCATACAAAGTTATAAAATTAAAAAACAAAGGGAGAATAAATGCAGAGTGACCAGATAGGACACTCAAAAGTATATATTACTATATAATATAATCACTCATGCTTCCAACGAACCCACTCGGCACTATTGCGGTGCCAAAAATAAAAAGAATTACATAATATTTCCAGGAAGGTGAGAATATTTAGTTAAATAAGAGTAGAAGTCAACATGTCAAAAGTGCAAGTTTTATTGATGAACAATATGTGTATATATAGTTGATACATAGAAAACATCTTAGGTATTTACCTTTCAAATAAGGACTCTGAATATTTGTCAAATCTTTCCTTGTAAAAGGAAACTGAATGCATAACATATTATTAATTATAACATGACACTAAATACGTAACGTATCTTTCCATAAAAAGGACTCTGGACATTTATTATAAGCTATAAAACGCTACATTATCATTGAAAGATTGTAGAAATATTTAATAATACTTGTATATAAAATATATTTTTTATAAAACCAACAGTTTCTGAGATATTGGCAAATATATCAATACCATTTTGTGAGCTTTATTTGTTAAGAAATACTACTCATATTTTAACGCAATTATTCTCTAATGCCATAGAGTAATTAAATATAAGTATCTAAAAAGAGTATGTTATTTTTCCTTAAACTTCTTAGGAGAAATGTTTGTACAATAATGATCAATCCCCATTTTAGACTCAATAGGTTTTATTGGTCAAAATTTATAAATGAGGAATTTAATGCGATGACATGAAGATGAGCAACACCTAATAAAATGTCGAACCTTTTAACCGGAAGCCGAAATTTTATTACAAAGTTTTGACCCTTGTGGACCCAATATCAATATCAATATTTTTTTATTGTTACAAGCATACAAATGTGGACATTAATTCTTTAAAATTAAAATTATAAAATTTAATACCGGGAATCAAAAAATGTTTTACATAAGTATTTTGCAATTTATGATTGGGTTTGCTAATGTATATTATTTCGTTTTACATATATTACCAGTTTTGAGTAAACATCTCCTTTTTAAATAGTAGAGCGAGAAAGTTCGTGCGGAGCTCAGTACCATTTATTTGTGTTTGCAGGCATATAAAATGTAGAGATAAATTATAATCTTGAGCTCAAATTATTTCTAGATTACAATGCTTTTTGTGTATAAAAAAGTAAAAAGTGAAAATTGGCGGGAAGCGAAGATGCTATCAAAGGTTGTAAGACTGATTTTTTAATAATAAAACATGCAATTACATTAGGACATCCTGTAGTTCTTCTGGCGTGAAAATATAGGCTTACTTTTGTTTATAGTAAGAATTAAAGTAAACCAAATTCCAAGCTCACTAAACAAACTAAAATATGTTAATGTTATTAAGGATGTTTCATGTTGTAAATGCAAATGTATAAGAGCTGCCATTAGATATTATACAATACTCTATATAAAAACAACAACATTTTATTTTTGAATGTATATTTTGAGGTTTGGCTTCTTAGTTATAATGATTCTGGGAAAGGAAAACCCAAACGTTTGTGGATTTGAAACGTCAGCCAGATTTCTTGAAATACTATATCTATTACTGTTTCCAGCCTGTGGTCTGGGTCAGCTTTTTTTTTATTCAAGCCATATATTTTCCATTGCCGGTTTATTAGACATGTCGTAGCTCCATACTCCTTAAAATTACAACATCCAGTCACCAGCCATTAATTCATTAAGGTGAAAGGGTAAATCTACATTTCACCAATGGTACATTTTTCAACCATGCCAGGAATCGAGCCAGGTACACTTATCTCAGTAGACAGAAACGCTACCCACTTAGCTAAATCGCCTGATAGATTTCTTGAAATCCAAGAATAATAAATTGTTATGCCATAATTGATCGTCCTAGCCACCTCGGTGGCCGCGTGGTACAGTAGCCCCATGGCTTCTTTGGTGCTGACTGACAGCTCACAGCTGACTTCTGACAGTCAACATTTAGGTATATACTTAAATGTTGACGGTCAGAAGTGACAGCTGCTAAACACATGTTTTTTTAGATCATATGGTTCGGCGTAGGGATACATAATTTGATCTGGGAACTGTTCAAAGCTTTTAGCTGTCAGCTGGGAGCTGTCATTCAGCACCAAAGAAGTCATGGGGCTACTGTAGTAAGCATCACACTCGCAGTAGACTGGAATGACAATAATGGAGAGATTGAGGGTCGAATCTCAGTCGAGTGTAGGCTGTAACGTTTCCCATCACATATAACACTCTGCAGATATTTAGCCTGGCCCGCTAAAGGTGGATTTACTTATTGCGGTAGCATACCCACAATAGTCTGATACTTCGAGTGATACTAGGACGTCAGTATTGCCCACTTTATCCACTAGAGCTCTATAGAAAATCCAACGGTGCTATGAATAATCTGCGAACTACGTCATAGCATGATTGGTGAACTGTTGGTTTGGAAAATTAGACTAGTTTTGTGTCGGATGTCCAGCGGTAGGGTTTCTTAAGTGTGTGTCGGACTTGAAAGCTTCTGCTGAGAAGACCTTCTGTCTCCGTTGGGAGGGTTTGGTGCTAATATTTAGTGTCAGAGGTAAGGTAGACCTTTTAATGTTAAAGGGCATACCATGTTAATAAAGATGTTGTTGTGAAGTCTGACACAAATTGGAAGAAGTCGGGACCTATTTTTGAGCCTAGTCCTTCAGGTTCAGGAGAAGATGTAACTGTTAAAATTTAATATATTGCACCACCGATAGGAAGTCATATTGAAGAATTGTCAGATAATCTTGCTCCTCCACCCTGCCCGGAGCCAAACATTGGGGATTATTATCCTAGTTTGAAAGGTGAAACAAAAGCTATGGTTCATTTTATCTGATCCTGGATTGTGGCCTCAGTTCACAACACATACATTTTGACCAAACATTGTTTCAGAAACAAACCCTGACTTCAAGAAAACTTCAAATGATTGTGCGAATTTTCCAAAAGAATTGATTGGGAAAACTATCGGCAAATATTTGTTGTTTTAAAATTAAGCATATTATCGCGAAAAATGTATTTGTGATTGGTTAATTTGGATCTCGTCGAAAGAGGCACTGTACTGTTTTTCTTTTTACAACTTCAAAAAGTAAAAAGGCACTGCAGCTGTTTATGTACAAATACAGGTTTTCAACCTTACAAAATTCCGTGGGAGAGGTTATAGATAATATTAACAAGTAATGAGGACAGTATTCAACATAATGAAGAATTTGTATAGTGGAAAACCTTGGAGCATTCGCTGAAAGGACGAGGAATCGACAGTGATATTCAGTGCCAAATTCAATGTGAATATGATGAATAGAAAGCCATTCTACGAATACTGTTGGATGGGACGTTGTTTCTGGCTTCGGGAGGTTTGCCTTCTCGTTGAGACAGGTCAAACATTGGTGATGTGAAAAAAGGTAGCTTTTTATGAATTTTAAAGTTACTTGATCACTACGATGAAGTGATTAGGAATCATCTCAATAAAATAGAGCAATGGCAACTGGAGAGTTCGTCTGAAGGACATTTTCCCTACTTATCTTGGGCGAGTCAAAACGAATTCATTTCTGTAGATGTAACAGAAGTGCTGATAGCTATACTTTAGGAGCGAAAGGAGTCCATTTATTATTCGATAATTGCTGATGGCCACACATGACTTTTCACACCCTGTGCAAAATATTTTAATTTTAAGGTAAGTTTTACAAAAGGACAAAAAATAATTGGAAATAAAAGAAAGATTTGTTGAAATTTTGAGTTTTAACGAAAAGACTAGTAGTGAAATTGCAAAAAAAACAACATCTTGTATTGGCAATAGAAACCCATGAAAAACCGTCAGCTTACTGTCGAGGACAAGGCTATGACAACGGAGTGAAAACGTGTGGTAAAGTGAAGCGTGGGAAGACACTCATTTTAGATTAAAACGCACTCGTGGTCCCTTATCCGTGCGGTACCCACTCCCTCAATTTAATAGGCGTAAACGCCGCATAACTCAAGAATAAAAACCTTTTCTTTTTGTTGCATCCAATAACTGTATATATTATTCAGTGTCAACCCTTCTAGGCGGGAGCTACTGAAATAAAAAGTACCTGTGTCTCCAGCCCCAACATCAGAAACCAGATAGAGTGCTTGGTTGGAAGCTGCATGCCGACCGTGACACATTTTCCCTCGGTTCTCGAGGCCCTGGATTAGATTTTAGAAGGACACAGTGAAGCTAAAAAGGTACACAGCGAAGTTCGCTACTTGAGGAATTACATGTTTGCATGTTTGATAATAGGTGCCATTTGGTACAAAATACTGTATTGTATCAATGAAGTCAACCTTGGCATCCAGGCCAGAGGGCTAACTCTGAGTGAGGAAATTATTCTCCTCTCAGACCCTAAAAAGCATTTATAAAAACTTAGAGATGGAAAGAAATTATGGAAGAAACTCGTTTGGTTGCAAACCACCTGAATATAGAAGTGAAATTTCTAGTTATTAGTAAAAAAAAACGAGAAAGATAAATCTATTCACCGTTAAAGAGGGTGATGATTAGGCTAGTTTTGATACTGTTTATAGCGCCAAGCCTGACTTCAGGGTCCATGTATTTTATGTATTTTTAGATTTCATTACCAATTATCTGGACACCAGATTCGAAACAGAAATTTCCATAGCCCAAATACTCAGTTCAATTTTAAAGTATATAAGTTTAGATAAAAGTGAACGTAAAGAAAAATGCAGTGAGTTTATCAAAAAATACAAGGGCGATGTGAGTGTAAATTTGTTCCAACAGATCATCCATCTTTGGAAAATTCAGCTCACTGTGTTCGGAAAAAACAGTGAACTTGTGCCGTTAGAATTGGTAAACGCTATTTATTCAAAAAATCATTAATCAATTCTCAAACATGTGTGTGTGTGGCTTTGTGTTTATTTTGTACTTTAACGGTGACTGTCTGAAGGAGAAAGGTCGTTCAGCCGGCTTAGTAACTAGCTGAAAACTTGGCAAAGGGCTTCGAAAGGACATGAAAGACGTAACTTTCTGGCTCTTCTCTGTATTGAACACAAGCTTGCATCTTCACTGAGCTACAAGATTATTTACGAGTTTGCCATGCAGAGAGCAAGGAAAGGGTATTTCAAACTTGATTTACTTAATTCAAAAAATAATTTGGTTGAATGTTAGATTCTTAGAAAAGGGTAGGGGGGCTCGGGATCTGGCCCTGGTACCAGTCTAGATTTGAGCAACTTGTGGCCCGGACAACACTAAGATATCAGCTACGAATTTACAACAACTTTTGTGAAGTGTGATAAGCCACTTAAAAAGAAGGTTGTATACCACAATTTCCAGTAATGTGCAAAAGTCTGTCAATGCATACAAACTCAAAACAGGAAGAATACGACTCACTGTTAAAGGAACCTAAAGTGCTTAAAAATGACCTGTGGCCCACAGAGAAGCCTCCTTGTTATGGTGAAATTGAAATTTAGAGACCGGCCACCATGATTGTCTTGAAGACAGCTCCTTTGTCTCCAAAGATTTTAATATTTTGCTGAACTGCACTAAGATTATACCACGTAGTTCAACCGAATGGGGACGAAGATTTAGCCAAATGAATATCATAATTTCGCCGATTCAAACCAGGTTGAGAGTTCCACTTGTTTCATCCCTTATGCTTGTGAAACTCCGCGGACTCACCTTCCGAAATTTGAATCCAGAACCATACGTCATAAGCTGATTAAGGAAGTACCGGTCTGATGATGACGCGTGAACGCAAAAAGAAAACCATAAACCAAGTTCCATAAATGATTAGGACAATATTTTTACAAAGTTTTTGTAAATTATTTGTAAATTTAGAACCATTTTGAGGTAGGCTCATTTTATTTTAATCTGTAAGGACGCTGCGATTTATAATATTAAAACAACATTGTGTTTAAGTTTTAGTTGTACTTTGATAACTATAAAACAGTTGTAACATTTTAATTATATTCGTGTTTTAAAATAGTATGATCAGTGCCCATAATGTTGTTAATAATACATTAGTATATATCTTCTGAAACAATATTTTATTTATTTTGTTCAAACAATGCCAAAATACATACTCTATGTCGCGTTCCTTCCATATAACTTTAAATCACAAAGTGTACTTTTATTATGACTTGCCACGATAGTTGAAAATTACTTGTTATTGCGAAATAGGCCTCCTACAGTCGACAACAGGTCCGTCGCTTCTATAAAGACACCCGCTTCTGTGGATGAATGTTCTAAGGGAGTGGCTCTCAAACTATGGGGCTGGGACCACCACGATGTGACAGGTGGTACGCAAACGGGACCACAGGGGAAAAAAAAAAAAATATTTTTAGAGCTAAAGAGTTTAAGATTGACAGTCTATGTCCACTATGTTAACAATACTTTTGCACATCAATTAGTATTATAATATGTGAAATGTGCTTAAACAACAAAGTCTGGTAAGAAGTGTAAGTGGTAAGTGTATTTTACTGCTTGATAAATTAATATAGCTTGACCCGATTAAGTGACTGAGTGGTCTAAGGGACTACTCACAGTATACTAGACTTCCGATGACGGTGAGATCAAGGTTCGAATCTTGGTCGGGTGCACTGAGGGTGGCTTTTACCAAATTGTCTTTCCACTCTCCTTCTCTCTACACTTATATGCGGGTGCACCCACTCGTAATTAAACCTTCCTAATCCCTAACCCATCAGTGTAATTACTAAGGCATATAGTTTGAACGGGTAGTTCAGGTTTCTCTGTTCACGTCCCGACTTGTGTTTGTACATTTTTAAAACGTCTTTAGTAACTTTCATATTTAAAAAACAAACAATTCATGCAATAGCCACTAATCACTGAAATAAGAGGTAACTTATTCAAACTATCATTTATATGAGCTTGAATCACCACCAGAATATCTTCTTTATATAACAAATGTAATTTATATAATTTTCTATACACATAAAAAAATCAGTAAAACTGACGATCACTTCGATCCAAAGTGTAGGACAAGATTGGATTTAGCCATCGTAATTGTTGTGTGAATCGTTTGCGGAATCGTGGTTATAAATCATAAAACTGGCAAAGAAAGGGTAGTCGTGCCGGGAACTATGACATAGTTTTCAATGATCAACCCAAGTCTTATAACCAGCTAACTGGTTTTCTTCGAACTGTCATCTATGCCAACGACACCAGTGTGCCATATTTCCCGTGGAGGAAGCCTTAGCGGATGGGCTGGGCATGCACTAATTCTTACTTAGTTTGGTAAGAATTTTACTTAACTACCTGTCATTTATTTTTCATTTTCTCTCATCCATCACAAATAATTCTAAGTTTATGAACCTTAGAGTCAGGCCCATGGACGTTCCAGTTACAGTACTACGGTACCAATAGCCTGATTCCCCCCCCCTTACCCCTTCGTGGCAGCCCTGGGTGCTGTAATCGAGTGTAACTCCAAGAAATTACCTTCCCTTATCGCAACTTTAACTTCAAAACATTTAATCCTGGGTTTTTCTTTAAGGTTTTCTATAAATCTGATACTTCTTCTGATAAGTTTATCAGCATTATCAATGGTCATATTTCTGCTCTGTAAGATTAATGAGAGCATTGAATGTTCCGCATAAAATATCAAACATAATTTTCATATCCATGAAATTTAAGAGAATGAAAACCACCTAGTTACTCCATTAAACATTGCTCGTTCAGTCGAACTTCTACTGCTTTCATATTTAATTGTGATAAAATGGTTTTTTAAAGAGTGGTATCTGTACCGAACCGCCGACACAGTTCTAAATAAACTGTTGACCTATCTTGTGACAAATATTATTCTGATTTTATTTGCGTGTTGGTCTAACTTTGCAGAACACTCAACTAATTCACGCTTATTCTTAGGTGATTTATTGTATAGAGTGTATAGCCTATCCATTAATACCTGAAAATTATTCACACCACCTACCTCATCTACTGCGTTGCTCAACGCCAACTCCAAAGTGTGAATCATACAGTGCCACATGACAACGTTTGGATATTTCATTACCAGTTGCTTTGCAACACCAGAATTTTTACCCAACATCAAATTTGCACCATCACTTGCAAATGCAATTACATTATCTTCAAGTTAGTTGTTGCTATAACCATGTTTGTTAAAGCAACTTAACAAATGTTTGAACACTGTATCATCCTTTTTTGATCAGGTAATTCATTTAGGTCCAAGAACAGGAAATGAGAGGAAGGTTGGTAGGAGAAAGGGTTCTATGCTGACTTCACACTACAAATACATGGTAAAAGTATATTTAACTCCTAAGCTTGTAGATTCGTCGATAATGGTTGAAAGTTTTCCCGAAACGTTCGAGACAGGCTGCATTTTTCGACTTTCCATTTCTTTTAAAATGTGGTCAATCATTTCTACGGCACTGTATTTTGAATGCAACCCAATGACAATGTCCATGCCATTTAATTGTTGCATTTCTAAAAGAACAAAATTGTCAGAATAAGGTAGGCTATATAATTTTTTGCAATGTAACACGCGAACCTAAATATCGATTTAGTTGAGGCAAGGTGGGATGCATTCATTGAATCACACACACTTTCAAATGTCTGTTTTTTTTCTATAGCAATTAAGATCTCAGCAGTTGTGAGAACAGTACACTGTTTATGTGATAAAATCTCTTTTCGTAGAGATGTGAACTGGGCGGGCCTAGATGATTCATAAAATGTGACATTATAAGAGTGATCTTTCTTTGAAAAAGCAATGTGATACTTTTTAAATGCACCTAGACGGGAAACCTCACTACATGTTTTGCAACCAATTTTGCAATTTTTACAATATATCCATGGAGAAATGTGTCTCTTTTACGATTCCAAATTTCTCTAGTTCAAACAGAGGGCCATTGCAGTTGCAAATTTATTTCTTTGCAGCACGAACTCGACCTTGGTAAACTCTGAAAAAAGTCATTGACAACTACTGTACCACTATTTTTCAAATCTTCGTCGGCTCTTAGAACTGATAATGTACAGCTTTCCTTAGCCTTACATTAACTTAAGTCAGACATTAAAGTATTGAGATTCTCATGTTGGTCATCTCTTGAAAATGGGGAACGAGAAAAGAAGGATGTTAAGAGTTTTTTTTATTGGATTCCATGGGTTTGTGTAAAACATTGCACTTATATTTCCAGATGAAAATGTATTCACAAGCCCTGCCAATGGTAGGCCTACTACGTGTAAAATAAGATATAAATAAAGAAATTATATTTAACCATAAACAAGCAAAAGTATTACACAATAAAATGGTCCGCACAACCCATCCACACGAAAACAACGGATGTCTGTCTCTCTGTCTGTCAAAAAAACTACTGGCTTGACCTTTTAGACAAGCGTGGGAAGAGAAGGGAACTGAAAAGGCGCTACCATGTTGCCAACAGCAATGAACGAAATTTGCAAGTGGTTTACTAACACAGCGATAATTATTTATTGGAAATACATTATGCTAAGGCAGTGTTCTTGCGCGTTCCGGCTCCATTACATTCCTAGTCATGACAATTAATAGTCAAGAGCTTTTGAAACTACTGTGTAGAAATTGAAACGAAATTTTTCTACTGAAAAGGTATTTGATTTATTTTGGCAAAAAAATTGTTTTTTATCAGAAAAAAAAGGCGTTATTTTTGTCTAAAAATGAAAATTTATTAATTTTAAATTGAAAGAAATATTTTAATAGTTTTTAAATTTGTATTGGTTTTGATCTACTTATTTGATCATAAAAATGTCCCATAAATACCTTATTGTGTAGATTTGCATACTTCTGCACAGTTTATATAACATTTATAACATTGTTAATAATCTCCAAATGTGTTATCATTTTTGTAGAAACATTAACAATATTAAATTGGGAAGTGAGTTCGTCATCAATCTATTTAATTGCGAAATTGCTTGCCCTGAATTATGCAGTTTTTAATGGCAATAAAACAAATAATATACCACAGAACTATCATTTAGAATATAAAATGTTATACGTAAAATTAAATATATAGTTAACATTTCAGAAGAAATGTATAAGAAGTTTGATGAAAAATGTAACATATTATATTGTACATTACATTCTAATCGACAGTTCTTTATTATATTCTTTGTTCTATCATCACTAATTGACAGCCAAGTGTGAAGAAAGATATTATTATTATTATTAGCACCGCGTCTTACTACACGTTCGGGTTATACGCACTTACGCTAATGTGTAATGGTAGGGTGATTGTGAGATGAAATGGAGGACCTACAGTTTAACGTGGAATCCGAACCACGGTGGAGGCCTGGCATTCCTCACATTCACAAGATGTCTTGTCAGAGGTGAAGGAAGGGTTTGGTAGTCAGATAAATCTGTGCCGGGACTGAGGATTGAACCCCGCACCCCCAGCACAGAATTCGGACACCTTACCCCTAGAACACCAGGTCACCACGAAGTAAAATAGAAAATAGTAGCAATGCAATAAACCTATGTTGTGTTTATTTAAAAGTTACTCTTTCTTACTAATTACATTAAATTATCACCCGCTTCGGTGGCCCCGTGGTCAAATGCGCTACTCTTGCATTAGACTTGATTTCCGATTACGGGTACAGAGGGGTTCTAATCCCAGCTGGGTTTACTGAAGGTGATTAAAAAAAAAATTCCACTCTCCCTCCACACAAATGCGAGTAC
>CABEEJ010006563.1:13490-27252 GCA_901482245.1 Timema douglasi | reverse complement strand
TCTTACTACCTATTCAGTTTATACTCTTATGTACTAATTATGCTAATGGTTTTAGGGATTAGTAAGGTTCTATTATAAAAAGGTGACCTGGTGGTCTAGGGGGTAAGGTGTCGGACTTCTGTGCTGGGTGTCTGGGGTTCAATCCTCGGTCCCGGCACAGATTTAAATGATTACCAAACCCTTCCTTCAACTCTGACGAGACGTGTATTAATCACAACTTGTGAATGTGTGGAATGCCAGGCCTCCACCGTGGTTCAGATCCCGCGTTAAACTGTAGGTCCTCCATTTCATCTCACACTCACCCTATCCTTAAATACAATATATATAATATTAAGCACCGAGTCTTACTACCCGTTCGGGTTATACGCTTTAAGTACTAATTACGTTAATGGATTAGGAATTGGGAAGGTTGATATATAAGAAGTGAATCCGCATTTGCGTGGAGAGAAATAGTGGAAAACCATTTAGGAAAAACCACCCCCAGTTCACCCGACCGAGATTCGAACCTCGATCTCCTCGTCCTCAGCAGTCAAGCTAAACACGACAAGTGCGTTAGCCAACTACGCCACCGAGGTGGGTCTTATCCTTAAACACTAGTGTAAGTGCGTACAACCCGAACGGGTATTAAGACGTGGTGCCAATAATGATTTGTATAAGAAGTGTACCAGCATCTGAGTGGAGTGAGAGTAGATAGCCATTTAGGAAAAACCACCCCTCGGTAAACCCGTCCGAGATCCGAACCTAGATCTCCCCTTCATCGGCAGTCTAGTGTAACATGATAGACCATGCGGCCACTGAAATGAGTGGTCGGATCTTCTCATAATTTATTCTGTAGCACCAATAAAGTATATATTGCAAGTACCTACAGCCTGATCAAGCCTGAAAACTTGGGTTTCATTTTCATGAACAATTTGTTTTCTAGCAGTTCAGATTCATTGTCTGTGATTTGCTCGAGTCGTTACGTTAAGTAAAATGAATCCTGATCACACCATAAGTGTAATATTATTATTAGCGCCGTGTCTTACTAACCGTTCGGGTTCTACGCACTTACGCTAATGTGTAGTGGTAGGGTGATTGCGAGATGAAATTGAAGACCTACAGTTTAACGTGGAATCCGAACCACGGTGGAGGCCTGGCATTCCCCACATTCACAAGATGTCTTGTCAGAGGTGAAGGAAGGGTTTGGTAATCAGATAAATCTGTGCCGGGACCGAGGATTGAACCCCGGCCGCCAGCACAGAAGGCCGACACCTTACCTCCTAGACCACCAGGTCACCGACAGAGATAATCCTCTTTTTAAATGTTTCTGTAACAGTTTATATATTTTGTCACGAGGTTTGAGTATAATATCTTTATTTTAAGATGAGAAAGACAGTTTACCGTACCATTTAATTATATTAAAACTCTGCTTTCAAAACTAATCCAATGAACAGTTTGATGAAAATAAATATCTACACTCGAAACTTTTCGTCTTTCTCATGAAATTATGCCCTTAGTGTAGCGTTCGCCTCGGAAACCTATCTTACTACGAATTATGGTGATAATTACGCTAATGATGCTTCAGAGAGGTATGTGTTTCAAGCATCGATATTAACAAGTTAATTAAGCACTACTCTGAAACATCAATACTGTGGCTGGCTGGATCGGCTTTTGTTACAAACCTGCTTGGATTTCATTTTCATTAGTGCTCGTTACTAATAATGCCTGTGTTTTTTTTAACAGTTGTGTACCGTTGAGAACGTTGCAAGTATATACTTTACACCGGGAAGAAAATGTTAGGGGAAGATTTTAGAAGTTACAAAGACCTTTTTTAAATTACGTTTATCATTGATATACTTTTTATACATTTTTCCCTGTCACCATGTCTTACTGCTTGTTTATGTAATTCGCGTGTAGGAAAATTATTCTAATGGGTTTGGGATGAGGAAGGAAGCATTTTAGAGGTAATTTAACCCGCATTGGAGTGGAAGGAGAGTGGGAAACTATTTAGGGAGAAAACCTTCACTATACCCGACCGGGATTCGAACAGTAACCTTCCCATCTTCAGGAGAGTGACACCTTAGATCATTCGACCACTCTAGTGGTTCTTTATAATATTATTTTATTGGGGTTTTACTTTATTTTCCGTCCACGTCTGACTATCCATCTATATCTACCTTGGTGACCTGGTGGTCTAGGGATAAGGTGTCAGACTTCTGTGTTGGGGGTCCGGGGTTCAATCCTCGGTCCCGGCACAGATTTATCTGATTACCAAACCCTTTCTTCACCTCTGACAAGACATCTTGTGAATGTGGAGAATGCCAGACCTCCACCGTGGTTCGGATCCCACGTTAAACTGTAGGTCCTCCATTTCATCTCACAATCAGCCTACCATTACACATTAGCGTAAGTGCGTACAACCCGAACGGGTAGTAAGACGCGGTGCTAATAATAATAATAATAATATTAGCACCGCGTCTTACTACCCGTTCGGGTATACGCTTTTTAAGTACTAATTACGCTAATGGATTAGGAATTGGGAAGGTTGAAATAGAGGAAGTGAACCCGAATTTGCGCAGATGGAGCGTGGAAAACCATTTAGGAAAAACCATTCTCAGTTCACCCAACCGAGATTCAAACCTCGATCTCCCTGTCCTCGGCAGTCGAGCTCAACACAACAAGCGCGTTAGCCAACTACGCCACCGAGGCGGGTAATAATTAATAAATACCTTCCCAATTTAATCATGCTAGTTGAGTAAAGAAGAGGAAAGTAGAATTTAGAGGATATCTACCACCATTTTAAGGAAGAAGGAAATAATTTCTGTTCATATTTACGGCATCTGATGTTGTCATCCATTGATAAACCTGGGAGCCGCATTGGTGGGCACGCGGACTAAAAGTCAAACTCGTCCTAGTCCACAGACAAGGATAACACCATTTCCTCAGCCTTAATGCAGTTTTCCGCTTCACTCCTTGATCCAGATTGGGGCCATCAACACTGGGGCTCGCTAGTGTCAATGCTCGGTGATAAAATTATTTATTTATTTATTTAGCACCGCGTCTGCGTCTTAATAGCCGTTAGGATTATACGCTTAAATACTAATTACGCTCATGGATTAGGAATTGGGAAGGTTAAATTGATAGGAAGTGGACCCGCATTTGCGTGGAGGGAGAGGGGAAAGCCATTTGAGGAAAACCACCCCTAGTTCACCAAACCGATATTCAAACCTCAACATCCCCCGTCCTCGGCAGTCTAGCTCAACACGAAACTGCCACGTTAGCTATCTACACCTCCGAGGCGAGTGTCAGTGATAAGGTACGTCAAACTGACCAGTTGTTAAACAACTCACTTTCAACATTTTCGTCATAAAGGGACCATTGTTATCGTAATGGGCAGTCTGATTAATCTCTTTGTGAGGTAGTATTGTGTGAAGAGGGGGTCGGGCCGCAACCTGAACCTTGGTTTGTGGATGCTGGTCGATTGACTCGAGATGGATATTTGTGTAATTTCTATTCTGAAATCATGTTTAAAATGATATGTTTTTAATGCCCTTTGGTGGTACCTAGAGATAACCGTGTTGACGGACTCTATCTCTCTCATTGAGGCTGTGCGTCTGGTATATAATTATATATATATATTAGGGCTGTGACGATAAACCCTTTTGCAGATATTGTCGATGCCGATATTTTGTTGCCGATAACAGATGACAATTTAGTTTTTTTAAGTGATCAGTATATTAATAATGCTCAGTTAAATGACAAAAACACTATTATAACTACGGTAAGTTGGTACTCCTCACTACACTTGAACACGCTCTAAGTACTGATCTCGGGAGCACTCAGTGAGCACTCAGTGAGCGATCGATAGATCGGATCTTGAAGCGCTCAGTGATCATCATGCAGCCGACGTCACGCATCGTAATATGATGTTTTAAAAAAAATGTAAATCCACAACAAATAACCTTGCATTGGCCCACCTAATTTTGTTTTTTGAAAGTGTTTAACTTTGTTACTTGCGGAAATTTTTATCTCTAATATATCTATAATGTATTTCATAATTTGATTAAGCTTTAAGGTAAATACAATTGAACGGTTTATTTTGCTTAGAATGTTGGTTTTGCTACTTACTATACAGTAAAATATCCAACGCAGAGTTGAATAACTTTATGTTTACATGCATGAAATTATATCTAAATATTTTTGTTTGAACTATGAATAAAATTTTCATGATATGAGAATATAAAATATCCATACATTTTGAATTATTGGCGATAAATATCTACATGGTAAAAACCAGATCATGCCTGGCCGATATATCGGATTGTTTATCGGCATCGGCCCAGTCCTAATATATATATATATATATATATATATATACCTTGTCTTGGTTTGCCGCTGACGGAGAGGTTGGCGCTTGAGCCCCACCCGGAGGTATTGAGGCTGTTTTTTTAGTACCATTCTTACTCCAAATAATGGGGGTACGTTTCATTTTATTTTATTTTCCTTATTCCTACTCCATTAGGATAGTTAAGCTCAGATAGCTAGGACAGATAGAAGGTGCTGTGCAATAACTTTAGACCTAGAAACGCTAATAGACCTTACATTATCTTGATAGAAAGAGGTTGTCTTGTACTAATAGGCCTTACATTCTCTTGATAGAAAGAGGTTGTCTTGTACTAATAGGCCTTGCATTCTCTTGATAGAAAGAGGTTGGTCTTGTACTAGTAGGCCTTGCATTCTCTTGATAGAAAGAGGTTGTCTTGTACTAATAGGCCTTGAATTCTCTTGATAGAGATTGTAGGCCTTGTATTATCTTGATAGAAAGAGGTTGTCTTGTACTAATAGGCCTTGCATTCTCTTGATAGAAAGAGGTTGTCTTGTACTAATAGGCCTTGCATTCTCTTGATAGAAAGAGGTTGGTCTTGTACTAGTAGGCCTTGCATTCTCTTGATAGAAAGAGGTTGGTCTTGTACTAGTAGGCCTTGAATTCTCTTGATAGAGATTGTAGGCCTTGCATTATCTTGATAGAAAGAGGTTGTCTTGTACTAGTAGGCCTTGCATTCTCTTGATAGAAAGAGGTTGGTCTTGTACTAATAGGCCTTGAATTCTCTTGATAGAGATTGTAGGCCTTGCATTATCTTGATAGAAAGAGGTTGTCTTGTACTAGTAGGCCTTGCATTCTCTTGATAGAAAGAGGTTGGTCTTGTACTAGTAGGCCTTGCATTCTCTTGATAGAAAGAGGTTGGTCTTGTACTAGTAGGCCTTGAATTCTCTTGATAGAGATTGTAGGCCTTGCATTATCTTGATAGAAAGAGGTTGTCTTGTACTAGTAGGCCTTGCATTCTCTTGATAGAAAGAGGTTGGTCTTGTACTAATAGGCCTTGAATTCTCTTGATAGAGATTGTAGGCCTTGCATTATCTTGATAGAAAGAGGTTGTCTTGTACTAGTAGGCCTTGCATTCTCTTGATAGAAAGAGGTTGGTCTTGTACTAGTAGGCCTTGCATTCTCTTGATAGAAAGAGGTTGGTCTTGTACTAGTAGGCCTTGAATTCTCTTGATAGAGATTGTAGGCCTTGCATTATCTTGATAGAAAGAGGTTGTCTTGTACTAGTAGGCCTTGCATTCTCTTGATAGAAAGAGGTTGGTCTTGTACTAATAGGCCTTGCATTCTCTTGATAGAAATAGGTCGGTCTTGTACTAGTAGGCCTTGCATTCTCTTGATAGAAAGAGGTCGGTCTTGTACTAGTAGGCCTTGCATTCTCTTGATAGAAAGAGGTCGGTCTTGTACTAGTAGGCCTCGCATTCTCTTGATAGAAAGAGGTCGGTCTTGTACTAGTAGGCCTCGCTTTCTCTTGACAGAAAGAGGTCGGTCTTGTACTAGTAGGCCTTGCATTCTCTTGATAGAAAGAGGTCGGTCTTGTACACGACCGGCTCAAGAGGGGGATGGAGGGAGGGGGAGTAAAATGGGAAAGTTTTCCTCAGGCTCCCAATCTTTGGGGGCCCACAACTACCCTAACGTTTTTATTTGATACCCGTCTTGGTGGCCGCGTGTTATGACGCGCCACTTTCGTGCTAGACTAGACTGTTGAAGACGGGGAGATCGGGGTTTCGATTCCGGTCGGGTGCACTGAGGTTTTTTCTACGTTGCTTTCCAATCTTCTTCCGCGCAAGTGCGGGGTCACTTCCACTCAACTAAACCTTTCTAATTCCTAAGCCGTTAGTTTAAATAGTACATAGGCGTACATATAACCCTTACGGGTAGCAAGATGTGGTGCTAATAAATAAATAAAAAGTTTGTATTTGATAATTTTACGAACATGAATCTCATATATAATTAGTCTGACACCTTAGCTCAGTCGGTAGCCTGTCTGTCTAGTGAATTAAGGGTCACGGGTTCAATTCCTGGTAGGGCTAAAAAAATTATTGTTGTTTAAATGTGGGTTTCCTCTTTCACAGCGATGGGTCAACGACCGGGGGTTGGGTGTTGTGTCTGTTCTAGATTTAAGCAAATTTATATGGCGTGTTCTGATAGTATTAGTATGGTCAGAAAGCTCACGTTAAATATCTTAAATAAAAAATTAATGAAAAAATCTATAATCTTATATTTTAAACTATGCCGTAGTGTAACGAATTAAGGTAAGCTTGCAAGCTTTCTGAGCTAACTGAGAATACGTAAAGTCCGATTTATTAGAGAAGGAACTTTTTGATAGTTATAATAATAATAATAATAATATTTAGCACCGCGTCTTACTACCCGTTCGGGTTATACGCTTTAAGTACTAATTACTTTAATGGATTAGGAATTGGGAAGGTTGAATTAGAGGGAGTTAACCCGCATTTGCGTGGAGGGAGAGTGGAAAACCATTTAGGAAAAACCACCCCCAGTTCACCCGACCGAGATTCGAACCTCAATCTCCCCGTCCTCAGCAGTCGGGCTCAACACGACGAGCGCGTTAGCCAACTACGCCACCGAGGCGGGTTTGATAGTTATAAAAGCTACTAGAACAATTATCATATATCAATACAAGTCATGTGATCTGCGACGCTGTCAATGATTTATTTTGTTTAGAACCGCATCTTACTAACTGGCCAGACTATATGCATATGTACTAATTATGATAATGAGCTAGGTATGAAAAAGGTTGAAGTTTAGAGAGAGTGTGCCCTCATTTGCGTGGAGCAAGGGTGAAAAACCATTTAAGGAAAAACTACCCTCAATACACCTAACCTGAATTCGAATCCCGAATCTCCCTAACATTGGCAATCTAATTAATCTATTGCAAGAATGACGCCTTACACCATGTGGCCACCGAAGCAGGTAATTGTCACAGTTGTTAGATATTAACATTAACTATAAAGTAACACTAATTGAGTTTAATATTATGACGTTAATAAAAATTAAAAAACAGATAATTATATTAATTTGATTGTTTTGGAGAAAGAGGGGGGTGGGGGGGAGGTGGAGGGAAAATCCCATTGGAACACTCCTGTCCTTATCCTGATAAATAAAATTAATGGGTAACTCCTACTCTCTGGTAATATCATATAAATATGTTTTATTTGTTTTCAAGTTGGAAACTAATTGTAAAAAGAGTTTCGTCAGTTTATTAGTAGATTACGTGTTTTTTTTTTAGGGTGGAGGGAAGGAGACTGAACAATAAAACATTGAGGTTATGGGGTAGTGGGGTAGAGGATGGTATTCAGGGAAAAATAGTTAGGGGACTTAAAAAAAAAAAATCAAACGCATTCAACCGTAGTTCCTTGTGCCACTAACGAAAGAACAATCGTTTTATGTTTAACAATGCAGTTGTTCTTCTCTACGCGAATGTGTGTGCATGAGAGAAGAGGACAAGTGACGTGTGTTTGTTCGGAATAGGGCGGAAAGAGAAGAGGAGAGGGGGAGGAGATTCCAGAGGTGATATTTTTATTTTATATTTTATTGTAACATAATTTTCTGGGGTACTAACAAACAGTGTGGAAATTTTTTTTCCAAGCGTGGTATTAAAATAGCTTTGGATGAGTGAGTTACTTAATTAAAATTATAATAAAAATATGGTTAAATTTATCAATTTAGTTTGTATATTTGAAACACATTTTAAAAATGTATCGCTACATGGAGGCGGAAGGATTCAAAGTGTCAATATAGGTTTTAATATTTTATATTATACATTTTATAGTTTATTTAGTTAACTCATTTCCATCGACGCTTAACACAAATTGTTATAGATCTTAGTTTAGTTGTCAAGTCTACCTTCCTTTAATAAATAGGGTTATTTTTTATTTGTGTCACAACAGATAATTCGAGGATTGTTTTGGTGCTTCAGAACTGTCCCTCTGGGGATGTAGGGGACGTGAGAAAAGGCAAGTGTTTTTTGCAGTTTTTATATCAAAACATTTATTTAATCAAAATAAATCGAACATATATTTTTTTTCCAGTAGACTCGTAGAGTTTAATATTCTTCACGTGATGATTGACCTCGAATATCTTTCGAGGGTGTCCTGTAATTTAACTACAACTTTTTCTCTTCGTTTAGAAAAAGTTTCTCATCTAATACCGCCATGCTAATGACGGATATTCAATAACTGTTGATATCACCAAGTGAACAAAATTAAACTCAATGTCTTTACTGGAGCAATATTTGCTTTATTTTGGAAAAAAAACAAGTTTTGCTATGAAAACTACAAAAACACTGCCCTTAGCTCACATACCCTATATCCCCAACGTAAGGTGTTATCCATTAACCATGTTACACTGTTGAGACGGTTGGTGGGGGGAGTTTTAATGTCTACAGGGGTGGATGGGGTATACCACAGTGTTACCTAACACAGATCCTATACTTAAATTCTAATGGGGGAAAATAATATTATTGTTCATAAATAAAAATGATAAAGTATGGTTATAAAATTCTTTGAAATCTTGTATATTATATTCAGAATTAAAAATGAATTATGACTAGTATTAAAGGTGACCCAGTGGTCTAGGGGTTAAGGTGTCAAGACTTCTGTGCTTGGGGTCCGGGGTTCAATCTTCGGTCCCGGCACAAGATTTATCTGATTGCCAAACCCTTCCTTCACCTTTGACAAGACATCTTGTGAATGTGGGGAATGCCAGACCTCCACCGTGGTTCGGATCCCACGTTAAACTGTAGGTCCTCCATTTCATCTCATCTCACAATCACCCTACCATTACACATTGGCGTAAGTGCGTATAACCCGAACGGGTAGTAAGACGCGGTGCTAATAATAATAAACTAGTACTAAATCCAATACCCTCTTTTAGACCAACCAAAAGATCCCCTATGAAATAATAACATTCACTCTTGATATGAAAAACTACGTAATACATGTTGGAATGAGAGATGGGTCAGGATAAATGACTATTTGATGATACATGGTAGATGAGGGGAAGGGGGGGGATACATGTTGTATGACTGACACCTGCCCTTTTAAAGACAAATGGTATATTATATACACGATTACTCTTAGACCAGAAAACTTATCCAAGTGCTGTTTTTTGCACTAGTCACTTAACTACAGCAAAATAGGAATAAGTTTAGGGGTGTTTTTAAAAAATTTAGTCAAATATTTTTTAAATTTTTTTGGGTACTTTTTTAAATATAAGAAACTGTTTCAATTATTTAAATTTCACTGTTTTTATTAAAAAAAAAGTAAAATGCATAAAATCGTTCAGTGGTGTAACGTCTGTTTCTAGCTGTATTACCTACCTAAATAAGGTATTATCCGGGGAGTGAGACTGGCTCTTAAGAAATACCGCCTTTTAAAAATATTTCCCCTTAGAGTATGTGGCGCTCTTAACGTGTCCTTTTGACGTGCCTGATTCTGAAGACTCGAGAGAAATAATCCCAGTAAGGTTGTCTAGAGGTGCCCTAGCGAAAAATTGTTTTCTATACTCTCTCCAGTCTCCAGGCAATTTCTTGTGCATTTCCTCTTGATTACTCTTAAAATCCCCCACCATTTAGATTATGTCGTTAATAGCCAATTTGGCATACGCACTATTAAAATCTATATTTACATACATTCGATACTTACGTGGAAATTCTCACAATCCGAATCCTTGGCTCAGTGGTAGCGTGTCTTCTTAATGAGCTAAGGGTAACTTGTTTGATTACCAGCATTCCCGGAATATGTATCATTATTGATATAGGGATTACCTTTACACAGTGATGAATTAATGATTGGAGGACTGGGTGTTGTGTACGTTCTAAATTTCATGATAAACACCTCAAATGTAATAAGAGTAATATTTTCAAAGTAGTTTGTCCCTATTTACTTGCGATTGCTTAAAGTTGCTGGCCAACTGGCTCGTTGCCAACTATAAACAATCAAGTATAAAAATTTCCCACGAGCTACAAAAAATATCCAAAGTAAAAAAAACAAGATTTTTTTTAATGCAAGTAAATGCTGTCCAGGCGCAAATAGTAGATTGAGTGTGTATACTCGTCAGTGGAAGCGTGGAAGTGCTCTCATCAGATAAAGAAGATACCTCACAGGGTGAACGGCTTATTTTATTTTTATTTTATATATTGTCGTCTAAGTGTGCTAGGGATTAGATTGCTTAGGGGCGTCACATTAAGATACAACCCGCTTCGCAGCTTTGAGTTCTCAAAATAAGTGCTCAAGTGAGTGTAGTGTTTAGAATACTAATATGTAACAGTATTGATCTTGGATATAGGATTTTAGCAGATATTTTGACTATTAAATTTTAAAATAGTCTAAACTTTTTTTTTTCTTAGACGCTTTAGCCAATTAAAAGAAATTTTTTTTTTAGAAAATCAAGCTTTATTTGGTTAACCTAGCTTAGCGTGACATTAGATCATTTTGATCACTTCTGGTGGGAATTTGATTACATGTGTTGGCAGCCCTGATGCTCTCTAGTCGCTCTTCATTATCTTTCATCTCAATGCAACACGAACAATTCACCCGCCGGCTTAGGCCTTGAATATCAACCCCCTCCACTCCTCCACTTGTGTTTTCTTAAAGGTGTCAAGAGCACTGAAAACCAATTACTTTGCTACTTTTAGTTTTAAATCCCGGCCACCCCTAACACTCCTCCAACCCTGTTCAAAGTAGCATAGTCAACAGAAGCTGTATGGGAAGTTAGACGAGAACTTCTGCAGGGAAGAAAACTTTTGGTAAATCCGACGAAAAGAGGGAGTTTGAAAAGCAACCGGCGGCTTTACTGCCTGACAACTTTGGTTCAGAACGCAGCCGTTGTAGTTACAACCATGTGACGCATTTTGTACAGGGGTTCTAAGATGCCGTGACCGAGCAACCAATAGCTTTACTGCCGGCCAATTTTGGTTCAGAACGCAGCCGTTGTAGTTACAACCATGTGACACATTTTGTACAGGGGTTCTAAGATGCCGTGACCGAGCAACCAATAGCTTTACTGCCAGCCAACTTTGGATCAGAACGCAACCGTTGTCGTTACAACCACGTGACGCATTTCGTACAGGGGTTCTAAGATGCCGTGACCGAGCAACCAATAGCTTTACTGCCAGACAACTTGGTTCAGAACGCAGCCGTTGTAGTTACAACCACGTGACGCATTTCGTACAGGGGTTCTAAGATGCCGTGACCGAGCAACCAATAGCTTTACTGCCAGCCAACTTTGGTTCAGAACGCAGCCGTTGTCGTTACAACCACGTGACGCATTAAGTACAGGTGCTTTAAGATACCATGACCCAGAAATTATTTAGTTGATAATAGCTCTAACGTTTTTGTTAAAAATGAGTATCTGGGCAGTGTTTTACATACTAAATAAGAATGTATCCTCGTTTTCTTAAAACAAAATAAAAAATTGTTTGAGGCTACTTGACTAATGACTGAATTTTGACAATGTTGTCACGAACTATGAATGGCTATATGATAAAGTATGTGTGAGCGATTATGTGGTATAATTTATTTAAAAGTGGTTTCCCAATATACCTTTAAGAAAATTTGGGTGCATTTTATTTTTTTAATCCTACACTACACATTCCTATACCATTAGCATATTTAAATTTGGATAGCCCAGACGGGTATTAGGACGGAGTGCAAACAATTAGTTTGAATTCTGTCGACGTAAGACGAAATTTGTGGCCAGGGTTTACCTGATCTTTTTTCCAATTTTCATAGGAAGGACTTTATCTGACTGATTTACTTTACTTTACATCCATGGCTGCTACCAGCCTGAAGTCCGGGTCTGTTTTTTATTCAAGCCATTCCACTACCGGCTTGTCGTTATCTGACTGCTAGAAATTCAAATGCTTTTACATTTCCTCTAAATTATATCTTCTTAATCCCCTACCCACAAGCATGATTTTTTTATCCCCTCATCATAAAAATTATTTGGGTTACACGCTTATGTACTAATTATGTTAATGGTTTTAGGAATTAAGAGGGTTATCTATAAAATACTAGACCCTCCCCCCCCTCCCCCCGCATTATTATTTTCAACACACACATTGAAGAATCATCATAGAGACTACCATAAAATATGAGTGACTATCGACATTTTTATGAGGAATAAATTAAATTTTCAAAATAAAATATAGCCTATGTTACTCGCTGATAATGTAGCTTTATATTGGTGAAAGAATTTTTTTAAATCGGTCCAGTAGTTTTTGAGTTTATCCATTACAAAAAAAAAATCAAATCTTTCCTCTTTATAACATTAGTGTAGAAGTGTACCCACTTTTGCGTATAGGGAGAGTGGGAACTCATTTTTGTAAAAAAAAACTCAATACATCCTACCGAGATTCGAACATCTATCTCCCGGTCATCGACAGTCTAGTCTACTGTCAAATTGGTGCCTTGGAGCATGCGACCACCGATGCGGGTACTAGCGTGATTAAAATAGGCATAGTCTGGATGGGCAGTAAGACACGCTGCAAAAACAAAATTAGAGAATATAATTTAAACAAACATGTCTCTATAGTCGATGACCCGCAACACACCGAGTTTGTGAATCTGAGTCTTCAGATAGTTTGTTTGAGATCACTCACTGCCAAGCGGGTGCTAGAAGAGTAATTAGATATACGTTTTTGTATTCATACGTCAGGTCATGTGAACTGCAGCTATCAGCTTTGATAGCTGTTATCAATAGCTTTAAAATAATACTAAAAATGATGTTATGAAATGTTATCAATGTCGGGCGGAAAATAGTTAATACTCTAAAAAAAATTGAATTAACCATTTTTGTAAGTGTATCTAAGCATCTGGTAAACATTAAATCAATAACCTTAAAATATACTGCATATTATAATCAAACATTTTATATATGCTATTTAACACACACAATAAATGCATACATAAAAAAAAAAACAAGAACATTTCAAAAACAGAGTATAAGACTTTGAAAAATTAGTATACTAAAATGGCAGATGTAATCAGAATTAATGAAAGACGAATCAACATATCCCCTGTATTAAAAAAATTTGCTAGCCGCAGGTGCATAATTTGCCGCGTTTTGATTTACTATTAGTCAATAGGACAACTCCAACTTTATTATTATTATTATTATTATTATTATTATTATTATTATTATTTAGCACCGCGTCTTACTTCCCGTTCGGGCTATACGCTTTAAGTACTAATTACGCTAATGGATTAGGAATTAGGAAGGTTGAATTAGAGGAAGTGAACCCGCATTTGCGTGGAGGGAGAGTGGAAAACCATTTAGGAAAAGCCACCCCCAGTTCACCCGACCGAGATTCGAACCTCAATCTCCCCGTCCTCGGCAGTCGAGCTCAACATGACAAGCGCGTTAGCAACAACTACG
>CABEEJ010006563.1:0-13430 GCA_901482245.1 Timema douglasi | reverse complement strand
GGGGGGGGGAGAGTTAATATAGATAGTTAAGTTAGTTTTGAAATTAGTACAACCTTGATTAAATTAAAGATGAATACGCTTGGAATTATTCAAATATTTACGTCTAAAATTAAAGTTAAATGTTATTTTTATCTTCTCTCGACACCTCGGATAGAAATTATTGTGATCGTTAAAAAAATAAATCGAACTCGAGATTTTGATAAATGTTGACGTTTAATGACCCTCTGAAACCAAAAGAGTAGTTTTCGCGATGGCGTCTGTCTTTCTGTCCATCTATACCTCGGACTCGAGTCTAAACAATTTTACCAATAGGGCTCAAACTTGGTATCTGGAGTTTTCATAAAGTCCCCCAGAGGAAATTTTTGGAATTAGATAGCCACCCATAGAATTAAAGGTAGTTTACTGAAGGGTAAGAAGTGAAAAAATTGATTTCTTAAAAATTCGCTTTAATAATTTTGATTAAATTCTATATCTGGACATTGTTTATCAAAATAAATAAGATGTAAACTCTCTTTTTCTCAAGAATATTACTTTGAGGGTACTTTACATAGGGGAAATCTCCCAATTTTCATGATTTCTCCGCAACTATTTGAGATACGAAATAACTTATCATTGTAAAATTGGTACTATTAAAAATACAAACCTTTTATTTAAAATATATTTGATTCTTATGTTCTTTGGTGGATAGAGATATTTCTCTTTTCTCAGTCTTTCTGTACCAGTGTTCCTAGTTCCAAATGCCATCGAGTAAGTAACAGTGAATATTATTACATTTTTTATCTTTGATCAAGTGTTTATACAACAATGTATAGACCTATTATTTCGTTTCACAAATCTTACGAGTTTTTACTTTTTAGTAAAATGTATATTTTAAAATAAAAGTGGGAGAAAATCTGTGCAGTGCACTGTACCATTTATTTACCCTTGATTTCAAAATTATTTAATGGAAAATCGCGGTAGGTTCGAATCATCCAATTTTTCGAATCAACCAATGTCGAATTAGTCAAATCCTACTGTATTGTCTAAATGTTCTTTCAAAACCAAAACCTACTGTATCTTGTCAACCAGAGTATTATCGGCTCCAGGAGCTACCATAGAATTAAGGGGAGTGGGGGGTGGAATGGGTGACCTTTGTTGCCAAGGTTTCGCTTGAACGGGCAGGATTTTATTTCCAAACTTATCTCTTTACCTTACTCCCGGGCCGTGCATTGAACCGACTCAAAACTTTGCCTTCGCACTTAAAGTCTTGATGAGGATGGCGGTAACAGTTCATAGTCCTTGCGTGAAACTCGTCCGTCCTTTTGGGTTCCTCATCTTTATCCTGGCCCTGGGAAATTTGACTTTCCAGGAAAAGTCCTTCTCGGTTGGAAGGAGATATTTAATATTTCACCTTGAGAATCTGTTAAAATCTCACACCGATAAAGCCCCATCGATCTCGTTAATAATATATTTGTTATGATTATTACTACCCGTGATAATGGGCACATGGGGTTCATATTTCAAGATCGTTTACTCTGGTTTATTTTAGCATTGCGTCTTACTACCCGTTTGGGTTATACGCATATGTACTAATTACGCTAGTGTGTTAGGGTTTGAATAAGGTCGAATTAATATTAAATATACCCGAATCTGTGTGATGGGAGAGTGTAAAACTATAAAGGAAAAAAAACATCCTCAGTACACCCGACCAGGATTTGAGCCCTGATCTACGCGTCATGCCAAAGTAATGTATTAAATAAAACATTTTAAATGAAAAAAATATATATAGGCCCTAAAAATATATATTTTTAATATTACTTACCCCCTTAGATATCTTCGCCTAACCCAGGTACATTATTGCCTTCAACCAGCAGTTATCAATCTATTTAACCTCCGGAACACTTTACACCCATAAAAAATAATATTTACAGAGCCTCAATTTTTTTTAAATTTAATATATATTGATGTTTACGACATTATATTTTAAAACTTTGAATTTTTTTAAATTATGCTATATTTATTCATAAATTTAATTGTAACAATAAATAGATTTTTAACTAGTTGAAAACATTAGTTTTTAAACATAACACACACAAAAAAAAAGTGAGAATAAAGGCATTTATTAACATTTTTAAACATCTATTTTATTTGTTTCGGTTAAAGATAATAATAACTTTCTAATACACTTTAGATTATGGTTAAAAGAGGTATTTTTATAAGTTAAATTAATTTTTTTTAACAATTCAGTGGCCGCTGGGTCAAACGCGCTACTCTTGCGGTAGAATAGACTGCCGATAACTGGGATATCAAGGTTTGAATCTCGGTCGACTGTACTGAGGGTGTTTTTCCAAAATGGTTTTTCACAATCCCTCCACGCAAATGTGGATATACTTGATATAAATAGATTCTTTCTAATCCCCAAAACCCTTAGTAGCTTAATTAGTACATAAACATATAATATAGCTACAGGAGTGGTTGATCAACGTGCATTAATATAGCTACTGGAGCGGTTTATCGACGTGCATTAATATAGCTACTGGAGCGGTTGATCAACGTGCATTAATATAGCTATTGGAGCGGTTGATCAACGTGCATTAATATAGCTATTGGAGCGGTTGATCAACGTGCATTAATATAGCTACTGGAGCGGTTGATAAACGTGCATTAATATATCTACTGGAGTGGTTGATCAACGTGCATTAATATAGCTACTGGAGTGGTTTATCAACGTGCATTAATATAGCTACTGGAGCGGTTTATCGACGTGCATTAATATAGCTACTGGAGCAGTTTATCGACGTGCATTAATATAGCTACTGGAGTGGTTGATCAACGTGCATTAATATAGCTACTGGAGTGGTTTATCGACGTGCATTAATATAGCTACTGGAGTGGTTGATAAACGTGCATTAATATATCTACTGGAGTGGTTTATCGACGTGCATTAATATAGCTACTGGAGCGGTTTATCGACGTGCATTAATATAGCTACTGGAGCGGTTGATAAACGTGCATTAATATAGCTACTGGAGTGGTTGATAAACGTGCATTAATATAGCTACTGGAGCGGTTGATAAACGTGCATTAATATATCTACTGGAGTGGTTGATCAACGTGCATTAATATAGCTACTGGAGTGGTTTATCAACGCGCATTAATATAGCTACTGGAGTGGTTGATAATCGTGCATTAATATAGCTACTGGAGTGGTTGATAATAGTGCATTAATATAGCTACTGGAGTGTTGATCAACGTTCATTAATATAGCTACTGGAGCGGTTGATCAACGTGTATTAATATATCTACTGGGGTGGTTGATCAACGTGCATTAATATAGCTACTGGGGTGGTTGATCAACGTGCATTAATATAGCTACTGGAGTGGTTGATAAAAGTGCATTAATATAGCTACTGGAGTGGTTGATCAACGTACATTAATATAGCTACTGGAGTGGTTGATAAACGTGCATTAATATAGCTACTGGAGTGGTTGATCAACTTGCATTAATATAGCTACTGGAGTGGTTGATCAACGTGCATTAATATAGCTACTGGAGTGGTTGATAAACGTGCATTAATATAGCTACTGGAGTGGTTGATCAACGTGCATTAATATAGCTACTGGAGCGGTTGATCAACGTGCATTAATATAGCTACTGAAGGGGTTGATCAAAGTGCATTAATATAGCTACTGGAGTGGTTGATCAAAGTGCATTAATATAGCTACTGAAGTGGTTGATCAACGTGCATTAATATAGCCACTGGAGCGGTTGATCAAAGTGCATTAATATCTACCAATTCACTTGTCAAGTTTAAGAATAAAACAAGTTTCAATTAAATAAAAACTTTATTTTCTTAGCGCCTTGTCTTACTACCTGTTTGGGTTATACCCCTATGTACTAATTACTCTTAACGGTTTTAGGAACTAGGAAGGTCATATTAATAGGAAGTATACGCGCATTTGCGTGAAGGGTAAGTGGAAAACTCTTTTGGAAAAAAACACCCTCAGTACATCCGACCGAGATTCGAACTTCTATCTCTCCGTCATAGGCAGTCTAACCCACCGCAAGAGTAACGGGCTGGACCACGCGGCAATCTAAGTGGGTTTGATAAAACTTAATACCCCGTTCCACTCCTTACGGATTGCAACCACAGTAGCCCCATGACTTCTTTGGTGTTGACTGACAGCTCACAGCTGACATCTGACAGTCAACATTTAGGTATATACCTAAATTTTAACACTCAGAAGCGACAGCTGATAAACACATGTTTTGCAGATCATATGGTTCAGCGTAGGGATACATAACTTGGTCTGATAACTTTTCAAAGTTGTCAGTCAGCACCAAAGAAGCCGTGGGGCTACTATAGGTTAAGTAATACAGCTTGAGCCAGGTGTTGCACAGTGTGTTGTGGTTTTTCGTATTAGACTTTAGAAATCAATGGAATTAAGGACATATTTCATGAAACATAACAAAGAATTGGAAAATAAATATTTTAAAATAATAAATAAATTTCACTTTATTATTATTATTATTATTAGCACCGCGTCTTACTACCCGTTCGGGTTATACGCACTTACGCTAATGTGTAATGGTAGGGTGATTGTGAGATGAAATGGAGGACCTACAGTTTAACGTGGAATCCGAACCACGGTGGAGGCCTGGCATTCCCCACATTCACAAGATGTCTTGTCAGAGGTGAAGGAAGGGTTTGGTGATCAGATAAATCTCTGCCGGGACCGAGGATTGAACCCCGGCCGCCAGCACAAAAGTACGACACCTTACCCCTAAACCACCAGGCCCCCCGGCTTCACTTATTTCAATTCACCTGTTGTCAAGTGAATGATGAATAAAAACCTGGTGACCTGGTGGTCTAGGGGTAAGGTGTCGTACTTTTGTGCTGGCGGCCGGGGTTCAATCCTCGGTCCCGGCACAGATTTATCTGATCACCAAACCCTTCCTTCACCTCTGACAAGACACCTTGTGAATTTGGGGAATGCCAGGCCTCCACCGTGGTTCGGATTCCACGTTAAACTGTAGGTCCTCCATTTCATCTCACAATCACCCAACCATTACACATTAGCGTAAGTGCGTATAACCCGAACTGGTAGTAAGACGCGGTGATAATAATAATAAAAACCCACCCCGATAAGTTTTCTGTCCCTAGTGTTATCTCGTGTCTAATACCCCGGTTAATCCATTGTCAACCGGGATATATGGACCTCCCTGTATAGGCTTGGCGACACAACTGTTTGTAATTGGGACAAGTATTATTATATTTTTTGTGAGCTTTGTAAATTCTTGGTAATCGACACTGCCACGACACTATTAACTCGATGTGCTCTTAATTGAGTCAATGAAAGCCGGCCATTTCTGTCTTTAACAGCCCGAACCTTTTTTTAACCCAATTTGGGTGACCACATAGTCTAAGGCGCCATTCTCACAGTAGAATAAACTACCAATGGTTGGAAGATAGAGTTTCATATCTAGATCGAATGTACTGAAGTTTTTTTTTTTTTCCAAAATGGTTTTCCTCTCTCCCTCCACGCAAATAGGTTACACTTCCTTTCAATAGGTATAACCTTCTTCATCCATAAAACCATTAGTGTAATTAGTATGCCACATATAATAAATTATATGTAAAAAAAATCTATGATCGCGTCTCACTATCGTTCGGGCTATACGCCTAAGTACTAATTAGGCTAATGTGTTAGGGCTAATGAAGGATGAATTTAGAGAAAGTATACACACATTTGCTTGAAGGGAGGGTGGAAAACAATTTTGGAAAAGCCACCCAGTACACCCAACTGGCATTCGAACCCCAATATCCCCGTCATCGGCAGTATAGCTTATTGTGAGAGTGATGCCTTAGACGATACGGCCACTGAAGCGGTTAAAACTTGAACTAAAAGTAATATTCTAGTAGGAAGAAACTTTTAGAAAATTTAATCATACAAATATTTCCCGTTCCTCTTGCCCCAAACATTGGTAAAATTTAAGGTCCCACACGTTAGTTCGGTCGGTAGCGTGTTTATCTACTTGTCTACTGAGCTAAGGGTCCCGGTTTCGATTCCTGACACGGTCGGAAAACTTATAATTTGTTAAATGTGGGCTTCACCTTTCACATGGATGAACCGGGGAACTGGATCTTGTGTCTGTTCTAAATTTAAATTATTTTATAAGTCGTATGCTGATAGTCAGTTCATATAATGCACGTTAAAAATACAGTAGCACAAATAAAATAATAAGAATTATAACGTTTTAGTACTACATTATTAGTGCTATTTCATAGCTATTATTATTACTAGCACCGCGCCTTACTACCCGCTCGGGTTATACGCACTTACGCTAATGTGTAATGGTAGGGTTATTGTGAGATGAAATGGAGGACCTACAGTTTAACGTGGGATCCGAACCACGGCGGAGGTCTGGCACTCCACACATTCACAAGATGTCCTGTCAGAGGTGAAGGAAGGGTTTGGCAATCAGATAAATCTGTGCCGGGACCTAGGATTGAACCCCGGACCCCAGCACAGAAATCTGACACCTTACCTCTAGACCACCAGGTCAACACTATTGTTATTAATAATGATCGCTCCAGATCATGTGAATTTACGTATGAATACTTGAAAGTAGATCTAGTAGCTTTTCTAGTTGTCTAATAATGTTCTTTCTAGGATTTTTTTTTAAAATCTCAAGAGTTGGGTATCCTTATTGTGAGAGCAACAGGGACATTCTTAGTTTCTGTTGAGCGAACCACGTTCCTCTGAATCTGATGTCACGGGCAGATTTATCACAATGAGGGGGCCCCCCGAGTATTTTCAGTAATGTGAGTAATAGGCGCGGCTGTCAATTGGGTTACTTTATTACTTTCGGTAAACTTGCCGTCGGTGAGTCATGGCTGGTTAGGAAGGTTGCCTTGCGGCTATTTCGAGCCGCGGTGCATTACTACTGGCGCGTCTTCATGGCACGGGAAAGTAAAAGATGGTTTGTACGAGTATGAACATGTTGTGACCTTGACAGATCTAAGCCTGGAGGACGGGATTCGAATCAGGGACAAGTATACTGAGGGTGTTTTTCATTCTGAAATGTTTTCCCATCCTTCCTCCATGCAAATTCTTGTGTAATTCCAGTAAATTTGGTTTAATATTCCTTCTTCCATTAGTATAAATACGCGGATGGATTCAGGAATAAAATGATAAATTGGATACTTTTTTAAACACCACTTCTTACTACCCGTTCGGGCTATACGCTTACATACTATCCACGCTAATGGTTATAGGGATAAGGAAGGCTATATTTAGAGAGATTGTGGCTGAATTTGCGTGGAGGGAGAGTGGTAAACCATTTAAGGAAAACTACGGTCAGTACACCTGGCGGAGATTCGAACCTCGATCTCCCCGTCATCGGCAGTCTAATCTACTGCGAGAGTATCACTTTAGACTATGCGGCCTCTGAAGAAGGTTTGATACTAATTGAGATCTACGTATTAGGCCTAGTAATGGGATTTAAAAAAAACCTCATGGCATTAGTCCGCAAGTGATCTATACCAACAGAGGAGCCACCTCATGTTGGTGAAGATAGTGTCAACATTGTTTGGTCAGCACAACTGACCTTCCGGTCGTTAATATCGATTATTTATTTAATTAGCTCGTCATCTGTTCTTATGAGGCTGAGTTTGACCCATTTCCGACCCACTGCTTCACGGAAAGTCTTCAAGCACCGGGGATCGAACCCTGTACCTCTGGATCTGTAGCCAGGAACTCTCACCTCTATCCCACAGAGGCGGTCGGTAGGGAAATGAAAGGTATCAATATTTTAGTTCTAGGTTGTGACCCAAGATTTATTTAATGAACTTAACTTTTTGGTAGTAAGGAGGAGAGCAGTCAAAGTAAATGCACCCGCATCAGTGCTAATAAGAGATTAATAAACTAAAGTACCAAATAACAATTAGTAAAATCACCTCTAATGTACCCGCCTGAAATTAGAATGTTAAGGTGCATGAATAGTCGAGATAAATTCCTAAACGCCAGAAACCAAGTGAATTGTTAACGTTATTAGGTGGAACTGTCCGTCAGTGGGAGAACAAACAGGGGAGGAGGAAAATATAAACGGCAGTGCAATTTATGTTGTGACGCCTCCTAAAGACCCACTATACAGCTATCGCCAAGCTTGTGTTCTGTTAAGGCCGGTGGCAGACTGACGGTTTGGTCACTGCGACATAAACGCGACCAAAATGTCAGTCCATCACTTGCTCCACGTTAATGCGGGTACAATTACCTTAAAATTAAACTTTACTATTCTATAACACATTAGCGTATTAATTAATGCACATGCAAATAATCCATAACAGGTAGTTAGATGGTTGTGGAAAATTAACCTAAAAAATCGCAATATTTAGATACAAAGCTGAAAAATAAAGTTATAAGCACCTAATTAATTTATGTCCATGAATGTAACTCCCTAATTATTTTATATACAAGAGCAGCATAACTAGAAACTTGAAATAGTAATGTTCTTATTTATTTTAAACAACTCGATTACTGTCTAAATTTGGAAGTAGATTGGTTGTGTATCAAGCCAGTGGTCTGTTGGTAAAATATAGGCCAAAAGAGTGGAAAATTATTATTATTATTATTATTATTACTATTATTATTATTAGCACCGCGTCTTACTACCCGTTCGGGTTATACGCACTTACGCTAATGTGTAATGGTAGGGTGATAGTGGGATGAAATGAAGGACCTACAGCTTAACGTGGAATCCGAACCACGGTGGAGGCCTGGCATTCCACACACTCACAAGATGTCTTGTCAGAGGAGAAGGAAGGGTTTGGTAATCAGATAAATCTGTGCCGGGACCGAGGATTGAACCCCGGACCCTAGAACAGAAGTCCGACACCTTATCTCTAGACCACCAGCTCAGCTAAGAGTGGAAAAACTGTCGCTTTTACTGGTGAATGAATCATCCCGGCCTTGAGTAACAAGTCTTTCGTCCTTTCTCTTTCGATAATCTGTTACGAGCTCACCGAAAGAAAGGTAAAGAGAAGAGGTGATTTTTTATTTTTTTTACTCCCAAAAGGCGACGAGTAAGGTTTTGTCATTATTTAACCTAAGTGCAACATCTGATTGGCAATGTATACAGCGGCCCCATGTCTTCTTTGGTGCTTACTGACAGCTCACAGCTGACAGCTAAAAGCTTTAAAAAGTTACCAGACCAAATTGTGTATCCCTACGCCGAACCATATGATCTGAAAAAACATGTGTTTAGCAGCTGTCACTTCTGACAGTCAAAATATTGGTATATACCTAAAATGTTGACTGTCAGAAGTCAGCTGTGAGCTGTCAGTCAGCACCAAAGAAGCCATGGGGCTACTGTAGGTTACCTAGGCATGTCCTTTAAGAACCCGTCTGATGCCACGGTTAAAGCCTAGTTTAGGGAACAACACTAAATAAATTACTAAATCTAGTAACCTTGATATGTAAAATCAAATACTGCTAAAATAAGGTTAGTCAATTTATAAATTAATTTATAAAATATTCATAAAATAAATTCTATAAACAAAAATAAATCCTTAAATTATTATAAAAAATTTGGACCAATAGTTTATACCCATGTAATTCAATAAGCATAGTAATCAAATATAAATATTAGTAAAATTGAAATCTAAAAAAGTGTAACCCAATAACCAAATCTTATGTATGAAGAATTACTCTGAGCACGGGACCAACCCTTGATAGCTCAGCTGTCCATTAGCACGCTAAGCCACAAGTCCCAGGTTCGATTTCCATGTCCAAGAGTCATTTTTCAAATTTACTAAATATTTCGAGAATGTGCTGTGAAACCTTGATGCAGGATTTTCCAATAAGATTCTGTTAGAAAGAATCTTTTAAATAACACGGACAGCAGTTTTTTTTATCAATATTGATTTTGTTTGTCACCGCTTATTGATATAAGTTGATAACGTTTTAGTGTAATATTAATATTATTTTATTGGTTTTGGTGCCATTTGTTAAACGTGACAGCTGCAGATCCCAATAGTACCACTGTAGTTACGCGTTCATTCTTGTGTGAGTACCATCGTAGGTACGCGTTCATTCTAGTGTGAGTACCATCGTGGGTATGCCTTCATTCTCGTGTGAGTATCATCGTGGGTATGCCTTCATTCTCGTGTGAGTACCATCGTATGTACGCGTTCATTTTCATGTGAGTACCATCGTATGTACGCGTTCATTCTCGTGTGAGTACCATCGTGGGCACGCGTTCATTCTTGTGTGAATACCATCGTGGGCACGCGTTCATTATCATGTGAGTACCATCGTGGGTACGCGTTCATTCTCGTGAGAGTACCATCGTGGGCTCTTGTTCCTTTTTGTGTGAGTACCATCGTAGGTACGCGTTCATTCTCGTATGATTACCATCGTAGGCTACGCGTTCATTCTCGTGTGAGTACCATCGTGGACACTTGTTCCTTTTTGTGTGAGTGCCATCGTGGGAGCGAGGTGTTGGCAGGATAAGCTAGCTCTTAGCTCTATATTAGTCGCGGCGAGACAGGGGGAACGCCGAAACAAAAGATCTCGCGGAGGTTTGTCAAGAATCCCGGAGGTGTCAGGGGTGTCAAATGACCTTCTATTTGTTTCATTGTGGTATCGCGCGGATTAAAAATAATCTAATGACTGTAAAGTTCAATAACCCGCGACAGTGGGCACGCGGTCAGCTCATCAGGTTACACATGATGGTAAGATCAGGGTTCGAAGCCCGTCCGGGTGGATGGTCCCACACTCTCCATTCACGCAAATACGGACATATATCTTCTAAATTTTACATTCCTAATCCCTGTCCTGCTAATGTAGCCGTACATGGCTAATGACTACTAATGACGTAATCTGATGGATTAGGATGAAAAGGGTTATCTTAGAGGAGCCCACAAGAGAATTTTCCAAAATTAAAATTAGCCATTTATTTATTTAAATATTCTTTGCAGTCTATTCATTTTTTGTGACCTACTAAATTACTCTTTTTTATGATATATTCTCACTATCCTTTATTAAAGTGATCAATTTTACATTGTCTCGATCCTTTTATAGAGAGAAGCATTGTGATGGTCAAATAAATTGAACTCGAAAATTTGATAAATTTCGACATTTCACGACCACCTGAAACTGAAAAAGTGGTTTTAGCGATGCCGTTTGTTTGTTTGTCTGTCTGGATCTCAACTTAGAGCCTATTTTACCGATTGTGATAAAACTTGGTATCTGGGGCTTTATTAAGTTTATCCCGAGGATGATTGGGAATTAGATATACAACCCTAAATTTAGGGGTAGTTTACTAATGGCCAAAAAGAGAAGAATTTTTTTCTAAAAATTCATTTTAATGATTTTGATAACATTTTGTATCTGGGACGTGTTCAACATTACAAACAAAATGTCTGTTCCTATTTTTCGATAGAAATGACTTTGAGGGTATTTTACATAGTAGAGATTTCTACTTTTCATCAGATCTCTGCAACTATTTGAGATACGAAATAACCTATCAGTGTAAAGTAGTGGTACTAATATAAATAAAAATCTATTAGTTGAAATACATTTTATAAAACCGTCAGTTTCTGAGCTATAAGCGAGTATATATATTTTTTTATTCTGGTCTTTGAAATGTGAAAATTGATTGTTTGTTATTCTCTTTTGTGGACAAAGATGTTAATCTTTTCTCATTGTTTCTGTAATAGTTTATATTATTTCATCTATGCTATTTGGTTGAGTGCTTCTGCAACAATGTTTATGATTTGGTTTCATAAATTTTATGAGTTTTTAGTAAATGTCTATAATAAGATAAAAGAGAGAATGCACTGTACCATTTATTTTCTTGTCGTTTTCAGAGACAGCTATTTTAAAAATCCATTTTGGTAACCGGAGAGGTTGGTTGGTGGCATGACACATGAGAAACAATTTCATATATTTTGTTATTAACGTTTTCCAGACATTTAGGTCTTAATGATCAACCAAAATGTGTGGAATTTGAACTTTTCAAAGTGGATATTATCATATTTAAACTATGTTTGAATTTATTAATATGTATAAGACCATAGAATTAATTTTTTTTTCTTTTTCATTCCAGTAAACACTTCACTTTTGCACTGAATTTTTTTTGTTTTCAATATTTTACCTAGGTACAACATCTAGGAAAGGTTAAGGGAAAAGAGGAGCTTAGGAAGGAGGAGGATTCAAATATTGGATGTCCTGAAGGAAAGAAGAACATTCTGGGAGCTCAAGGAGGAGTCGGAGGGCAGGGCACATTGGCTGTCTTAAGTTCATTGACAAAAGAAATGGACCTTTCGAAAGACAACACATAATAATAATAATATCAACGTATAATTGGCACTAGAACCTATCTACGGTGAGAGTGTATGTAATTGACATCTAGTAGAAGGTTCTTTATTACAAACTTTAACTAATAATATTGTTAGAAGCGTTTGGTAGCTCTTGATAGTTTATTATTATTATTATTATTAGCACTGCGTCTTATTACCCATTCGTGTTTTACGCATTTACGCTAATGTGTAATGGTAGGGTGATTGTGATATGAAATTGGGGACCTACAGTTTAACGTGTGATCCGAACCACGGTGGAGGCCTGGCATTCCACACATTCACAAGTTGTGATTAATACACGTCTTGTCAGAAGTGAAGGAAGGGTTTGGCCGTCAGATAAATCGGTGCCGGGACCGAAGATTGAACCCCGGACCCCCAGCACAGAAGTCCGATACTTTACGCCTAGACCGCCAGGCCACCTGCAAGCACATACTAATTATCAGTAAATATGTTGTCTTTAACTACTTTCAGCCAATAGTTGAAACAAATAACCCTTTGTTAGCTCTACCTGAGCAGTCCTTCATGTTCAAAGAATGAATGCACTTCTCAAGAAGTAACCTAGTGTTTCAACATTGAGGATTACAAGTTTCACACCCCTGACCTTCCCACACGGTTTTATCGTAAACCCACACCGTGGGCTGAGGTGCATTCGGGCAGGTCCGGGCCGGTCACTGGTCATTATTATAATTTATTCATTTTTTCATGGTCGGACTCCAGACATAACCTTGGTATACCAGTGTCATTGTGCCATTGAACAGGCCATGTGCTTCCACTTATTTGGTATTTTTTTCTAAGAAGAGGCATTTAAAAAAACACTTTTTTAACAATTAGTTTATATCGGTACATGACTTAAAGTTTAACCTCTGACGTCATCACTTAAGAGGGCCACATAGGTAGCAGAGATATTGCTAATCAAATGTTGCGCTAAGGTTAAGTATTGACTTAACTTTTAACACTAAGCGAGATTGGGGTCTACTGGAATGAACACACAATTATTTTATTAGAAACTAGCAGCCCAACCCGGCTTCGCACGGGCATAATAATATAATAAAAGAAAATACACAATGTTTTACAGTGAGTTTCTAA
>CABEEJ010006562.1:0-38620 GCA_901482245.1 Timema douglasi | reverse complement strand
CAAGATAGGGATATGGTGTAATGAGGGGGGACTGGATAGAAATACCTCAAGATAGGGATATGGTGTAATGAGGGGGACTGGATGGATCTATCTCAAGATAGTGATAGGTGGTGCACTATTGTAAGTACAGCAATGAGCTTTGGAGTTCCTAATGCCATAGCGCTGGGATCGGAAACCCTGTTGCCAATCTTCACAAGTAGCGGATCGAGCATAAAAGTGTGGTTAGTTTGAGTTTTCCAGCTACCCTAATATAATAAACTTTTTCCTAATGGTGTGTGCTCATTGCATAAAATTGGAAGCATTCCACATAAGCATTGAGTTCAGATATTCACCCAATGTTTCTGCAACTTGTCAGATAACAGGATCATCAACTTTTGCATCAAATTGTCCTACAATTTTAATCCAAACCCTTTTTTATTATTTACGTCTGAGGCAGCGGTAAATGGGTAGTCTAAGGTTTTAATAAGCTTGTTCAAACCACGCCTGCGGTTTTAAATGTTAGGTTGAAAACCCTTATTTCTCAATTTATACTTTGTGGGGTTAATTTCACTTCTCATTCTCCACAACTGGGGCTACATTGAAAAATATGTTGCCCACCTCTGCCATATAGTAAGTATCAAAGAACATGCAAAACACTCATTTGTGTGTAAAAAGAGATAATCTGAGTGAGTGCTTATTGAAATCTGAAAAAGAGCCCAAATTTTGAAAAGAGAGCAGCTAACTTACAAATAAGGGCCAAAACTCTAATCATATTTAATTTGCATAGCCTGGTGTTACAATAAGCTAGTTTTATTTAGACGTTCATTCTTTTAAAATGCTTTAACTTTTACCCTTAGAGCCTTGATTTGATTCTTGGGGGAAGCATTATAGCTTGTTACCTTGGTAGATATTTTGAGGGAATAATCTTGGGTGAGAAATTTTTTTATCTTCGTCTCTTTATCAGCGGGAACATAACTTGTTTTTAAAAATCTCTGAAGCTTAACTCTTTATATCATCCTACTATTGATAGGGTGGGAATATTTTGGATCATTGGTTTGAATTATTGTATTTTCTTCTCCTAAATGCAATTAACTCAGATTTGTTAAGCTGACACTAGTATGTTTAGTTTTATACTTTGGTACAACTGTGTAATTTTGATGTCAAAGCATGAATAGGCTTACATTTCTGATTTAATTTTGTCATAAAGGAAAGCTATGCCATCTGTTGCTGTGTAATGTTATTGATATGTTCAGCCTCCTCCCCGGCCAGAAAAGATTGACCAGAAAGTTATTGACGGCCATGTCATCCCAGACTATGTGCTCTTCACAGACGCAACACCCAAGGACCACGACTACAACACACTAGCCAACTATGACATGCTCCGTGTGACTATTTCCTTCACCACACAGTCCGACGGAAGAACAAGCAGACGTAAGTGTTCCACTCTTTACAGAGCTCTGCTAATCTTGTTGCTTTGTTAAAAGATGAGCTTTCCATGTGAAAGGTAAATATAAAATATGAGGAAAATATAATTGATATACTTACATTTTTTGTATGTAATTAACCTGCTATTAATTACAATCAGGGTGTCGGCAATCTATTCACTAAATATATTTTCGACAGTCAGCTTTGCACCTTATAGTAGAGTTGGTTGTTTTCCAACAATGCTTGAGTTAACTTGAGTCCCTCATTGGTAAGTATGTTCCCAGCATATGTGAAAAGTAACACTCATCTTGGAGATGGTAACCACGCAGAAGGTGTTGTGCTGGCAGAAATTGTGAAGGCCAATATTCCAGTGAAGAACGGAGTGGTCCACCTTATTCACCGGCCACTGATGGTTGTGGATACGACTGTCCAACAGTTCCTTGAGGTGACTACAGCACTCCATTATACTTTACTGCCTTAATGGTGCTGGGAAAATCACAACTAGACTAATTGGCTGAGCTCCAAAACAAACACTTGAACAAATATTGCGTTTTATCTTTTTGTGAAATTTTGGAAGTCTTTAGTGCATTAAAGGGATATAACTAATTTTAAAATTGAATTGAAATAAAAAATAAACTTTCTACTATTTGTCCATCAATATTGTTTATTCTTACACTTTTAGTGTCTATGACAGCCCATAATGATTGATAACTATTGGACCTTAGATCACAGGATTAGAGGGGTTTTATTTAAGAAACTAATCCAGAATTTCCCTAGAGTAAAGATGCCTAATTGGTTTGTTTGTTCTTTGAACCTAGGCCCATTGGCTCAAAGTAACCTCTGAAGTCTCTCATAAATACTCATTAAATGTCAACTGGATCGTTTTATCATTCAGAGTCACAATGTTTTATTTGTTATAATTTTTTTAATAACACATGACTAGTTGTGATTTGTTCCAAAACTTACTGCATTTGTTGGGGTTATTTTTTGTTGGTGTATTTTTATTTATATTTAACCAGCTTTAACAACATAAAATATTCCAGAAACAATGGAGAAAATACAATAAAACTTGAACAGTACTGTATTCTGGTGTCCATCAGACAACATAGCCATTGTAATAACATACCAAGAATCAAATTGACAGTACATAAACCTCAAATTATATCTACAGAGCAGAAACATTCAATATCTGAACAGTTACTTTCATACATGGCCATGATGTATAAATTATATACATTATATAAATAGAGGTGGAACCATTAAGGTATATTAGAGTGCCCTGGTTAAATGGTATTTGATTTGTTGTTTATCAGAAATACTTAATTTTCTTGAATGTAACAATGTAAATCTTTGTTCAGAGTGAAAGCATGCTTTCATAACATAGTTTTTTTTAAGAAAATTTATCAAAATTATTTACCTTCTTACAAGCCACACTCCATATTTTATCAATTAAATATTTGATCATAACCGCATCAATGTGATAAAATATAATAAATTAAACTAGTTTTCTATTTAATTGATACATATTTATTAGAAAAACTTCCTTTTAAGTATGGTATTTGTATTTGATTAAGATGATTTTGTGAATGAATTTGTAAATATTGTACAAATGTCCACCCACACGACTACATTCTAGTAAGTCACTGAGGAAGGTTGTAATCTTCAAATATCACATAATGTATATATTAGAGTATAACAGTGTGATTAATTCTCATACATGAAGAATAGTTATTCAAACAATTTTGTTAATTTGTTTCGGAGGGAACTTATAAATCCTAACATAATATTTCGATCTGCAAATTGCAAGGGAAGGAGTGTGGCTTGTTTACATCTCAAAGTTTCATAGCATTTAGAAAACAATTAATAATACCCAATACTAAATCTCACCTAGTAAATTATTATACATCTTTTTAACTCTACAAACTTTGACATGTAATTGTTTTCTGTACATTTGCTAAAATGTTAATTTACACATCTATATAATAGTTAAAAAAATACTCCCCAATATGGACTCACAAGCGAGTCATACCAACCAAGTAGCCGCCACCATTAGCAACGATAGTGTCAACATTTGCAGATAGAGGGTGTCATATGGTCAGCACAACTAACCCTCTGGCTGTTAATCCCAGTTTTCTAGACAGGAGCTGCAACTTAGCTATTCAACTAGCTTCTCATTTGCGTTCACAAGGGTTTGACCACGTTTCTGATCCACAGCTTCACAAATAATTTGGGGAACCCAGGACCTGTGGATCTGTAGCTTGGCACTCTGACCATAGTTACTATAATTACCTCCTAAATGTGTTCTCGGTTCAATTCCAGGCTGCTAGTGCTAAATGGATACCAACACTGTTATTGTTTTATGCCCTTGACAAGTACTTGAACGAAGACAGGCAAGGACACACTCACATTTGGTAGTTTCTGGCATCACAGGCCAAGATGTCACCGGCACAAGCTTCCACTTGTATATTTTCTTGGCCAGAGCATTGGGCGTCTCAATTTATGTTTGATTTCATCTGGTGTGAGTGTGTGATGTGCAGTGTTGTATTGGACCACTTATACTTGTGTCATTGGGCACTACTAGGTTTGTTTGTTTAGGGCTTAGGCACACTCAACCAGCTCATACATTTTTTTAGATACTTGTTTCAACATGTCCCATTAGTTAGAATCAACTCTCGTTTAAATAAAGACATTGGAAAAACTGTATTTACTCATGAACAACTCGTATTATATTGGTTCTAATTCAGAATTTCTAGTTTTATATGGATTATATTAGGGAGGTACATTTATATTTGGGTTGGTAATTGCTAGATTATTTCTCTGTTAGAATGTGAACAAAGTTGATTGAGTCCCAATATATTTACTACTGGGAATTCGGAAGTTCGTGGATGAGGGTGAGAATTTACACGGCTATGTAAGAAGACTTTGTCTCACGACCTCGACATTGAAATTCAAGTTGATTTCATCCCTGAATAAGACAATGGTATTTGAATTAAATTTTACAGGTCTTCTTTACCTGAGAAAGTGTAAAGGGAACATTGCAATTACAGCAATAACTTAAATTTTACCCCTTTGAGTTTAGTTACTTCTCTCTTTCGTCTGGTTTCAATTATAACCATGCTTCAAAACTTCATCGCTAGCTTTGTTCTTTAGTTGCATTTCATCAACACTGCAAGCCACCTAATTTATTTCCGAATTATTTCTTTGGTTATAAGTCTTTTGGTGTGCACTGTTTTTTGTTTTTAATTGTCTGCATTGAATCTCTTTAATTTGGACTAAACCTATTAATACTAACTATTTCTATTCATAACACATACTATTATGACTATACTGGAAACAGTTCATATTTATTTTTGTGGCAGAAGTATGATAACAGTGTTCATATTGCATCTAGGCTTTTCACGCATTCACAAGTGCTAACATAGTTAATTATATACGTTTTTGAGCATCCCTAATGTATTTTCAACCTAAACAAAGGCTATGCATCAAATTTTAGTCTATTTTTGACTATTGTCAGTGCCCTGATTCCTAACCTGTTAAAGAGCGAGGTTTTGCATTGTTAGACTTGGTAGATATTCCTTACATGCTCGAAAGCGGCACTCGGTCATATCTGGGCTTATCCTTCCAACCCAGGTTGATGTTTTGGTATTTCTATCAACCTTTACAGTTTGGGATGCAATGCTTTCCTCAAAATCACATTGCTATGGACACCATGAAATCATCATCATCACCGCCACCACCATCACACACAGTTTCTTGCCACTGGCAGGGTCTGTCTCTAATATATCATACATCCATACCACCTCAATCTCATCTTCTCTATCCTATCCTGCAGGAGTTCCACTCTCTCTCTCTCACTCTGTCTTTCCTTCATCCCCCAGGTTTCTGATGCATACTGCTATATTGGGACATAGCACATCTCTACCCCAGACCAGACTTCTGACACTTGTAAAAGGCCTCTGCTTGCCTCCCTCTCTCCCCAATTTCTCTCTCGTTCGCTCCTCTTTCCTCTACCACACTTCTCATGTATTTTAAACCTTTCACTTTCTTTAGTGATTCTCCCCTTACAAGCATATTTTTCTTCCATGTTGTGATCACCAATTCCCTCTTTTTTACATTAAACACGTTGTACTAACACTTCATTCTGTACATCCAACTGCTCCTGGACTCCTAGCTCCTCGTTTCCCCACACAATCAGGCCATCCGCAAACACCATTGCTTTCATATTTCCTTCCCCTACTCTTCCTACCACCTCTCTCATCGTTACATCTATTACTACCACTTTAACACAGCACACACCTCTTTTGTGCATTTATATTACTCTCCCCACTATTCCATCTTCCACCCCTTTATTTTTCAGCTCTTCCCACATCTTAATTAACCTTATTACAACATATTTATGCACACACTGTCATAAGCATCTTTCATGTACAGAAAAGCTATGAGCAGATCTTCCTGGACTCATGTTGGTGTTCCTGCAACTGCCTCACGGTGAATATTAGGTCAACTGTGGACCTACCTGGTCTAAAGCCATGCTGCTCCTCCAACCTTCTGACGTTCCTCTCTAGCATTTTCTCGTATAACATTTTAGAAAACATTCTAATTTGATCTTTCTTGAAGAGCCAATACTATAATAAGGTTAAGACTTAGATATTATTGTAATTTAATAAATGCAAGTATGAATTAAATTGGTTAGTTAACCATTAAACTATTGTATATAAATCACATTATAATTTGCCATTATAAGAAGTTGGCAATAATTTGGTAATATCTGTTTACATTGGTAGCGTTGTTGCTATATGAGTCAAATACATACAAAATAACACCACGACATAACAACTATGAACTGACAGGCATTCACAGTGGAATTCAGAGTCAAAACATCTTGACAATACAAACAGTTTAAAAAAAGTTAAAATAAAAGACAACTTAAAATACCAAGTTGAAGTATATTACACAATATATGAAGAGTTGGTTAGTTTAAAATGCTTTAGTGACCAAGTAATTTACATAAAAGTTGGTTTTGAGTTTTTAATATTATTTATATCATATCTATGTTTATTTTTATCCCTGTATTCACTCCAGTTTTCCTGTGTGAGCTGGAGTTTATCGGAACTTTATTAACCCGACATGTTTCGGTACTGTGAATGGCGTACCATAATCACGGAACTGAAAATTGAAATTAAAAACTGAGGTAATAATATAGATTACAAACCAAACATATAAATAAGTAAAATATGAGAGCTTAGGAATTAAAATCAAAAACCCAGAATACAGGTAAAGCAGCAATATTCCAACAAACAAAACTTACATCGTTAGGTGCAGAAACACAACATGTTGTAACGACCTATAGATGTTGACTGTCTTAGTAAGGTTGATCGTAGAATCAGGTGGAAGGGAACTTGCAGTTCTGGAAACCTAATAGGATGTGTAGTTGATCGTAGAATCAGGGGAAATGGAACTTGCAGTTCTGGAAACCTAATAGGATGTGTGGTTGATCGTAGAATCAGGTGGAATGGAACTTGCAGTTCTGGAAACCTAATAGGATGTGTGGTTGATCGTAGAATCAGGGGAAATGGAACTTGCAGTTCTGGAAACCTAATAGGATGTGTGGTTGAAATTTCAAGGTAAGCATATGTTAGGCGTGAAGTGATATACAAAAAAAATTGATTGTGAAACTGTAACAGTTTGGAAAGATATATGGATAGGAATGAGAAGAAGAATATGGTTCTAATCTTCTCAACTCCGGCTCGAATGGGCTTTTCCTACGCTGGAGGATAGAGCAGGACAGATGGGGTTTAAAAGATTTTAATGTTCTTGGGTAAATATTTGAGAGTATTAATTAAGATTTGGTTGAATGAATATAATTGTTCATTGAGTGGTTTTTTTTATGGAAGATAGCTGCTTGGATGAAAAAGTTCTCGGCTGTGTTTAATTTTGTTCCTTTGTGAGAGTAGTGTAAGGGTTTCATACATTGTCAAATAGGTTTTTGTTGGTGGCTTGAGAGTTTTAGATGTCCTGCAAATTTAGATTTCGTTCTATTAAGTTTAAAATATGAAATATGTTTTTTGTAAATAGTTTCTAAATTTAGCCAGTTTCTCCGATATATATATGCTGTTGCATTCACAGGTAACTTGATATATACAATTTTTGTTATATTTATCATTGTGTTAGGTTGCTATTGTTAAGGTTCTTCTTAATATTATTGTTGGTGGTGAAAGCGATTGTGTTTCTTAATTATGTTGGTGATACGATGGGTTTCAAGGCCAATATAGTTGAATTTGATCTATTTTTTATGTTCAGTAGTACTATTGTTTTCATTTATGAGGTTAGTGGAAAAATTGTCTGAGTGTAATTTCTTTTTTTGGTTTTGTAAGATTTCGTAAATCGTGGAATGGGAATATCCATTTCTTAGTGCAATTTGTTTGATTGTGTTGAGTTCTATTTTGTAGTTTGATTTGTTGAGAGGGGTGTGAAGTAATCAATGAATTAGATGTTGAAATTAGCTAGTTCGTGAGAAGTAGGATGGTTTGAATCATTGAGTATTATAGCATCTGTGTGAGTAGGTTTTCTATATATTTTATATACAAGTTTACTGTGGGAATTCTTAGTGATGTTAAGGTCTAAATAGCTGAAGCTGCCATTGATCTCATTTTAATAATTTCACACCTAACATATGCTTACCTTGAGATTTCAACCACACCTCCTATTAGATTTCCAGAACTGCAAGTTCCATTTCATCTGATTCTACGATCAACCACACATCCTATTAAGTTTCCAGAACTGCAAGTTCCATTTCCCCTGATTCTACGATCAACCACACATCCTATTAGGTTTCCAGAACTGCAAGTTCCATTTCCCCTGATTCTACGATCAACCACACATCCTATTAAGTTTCCAGAACTGCAAGTTCAATTTCCCCTGATTCTACGATCAACCACACATCCTATTAGGTTTCCAGAACTGCAAGTCCCATTTCACCTGATTCTACGATCAAGCACACATCCTATTAGGTTTCCAGAACTGCAAGTTCCATTCCACCTTATTCTACGATCAACCACACATCCTATCAGGTTTCCAGAACTGCAAGTTCCATTCCACCTGATTCTACGATCAACCACACATCCTATTAGGTTTCCAGAGCTGCAAGTTCCATTTCCCCTGATTCTACGATCAACCACACATCCTATTAGGTTTTCCAGAACTGCAAGTTCCATTTCCCCTGATTCTACGATCAACCACACATCCTATTAGGTTTCCAGAACTGCAAGTTCCATTCCACCTGATTCTACGATCAACCACACATCCTATTAGGTTTCCAGAACTGCAAGTTCCATTTCCCCTGATTCTACGATCAACTACACATCCTATTAGGTTTCCAGAACTGCAAGTTCCCTTCCACCTGATTCTACGATCAACCTTACTAAGACAGTCAACATCTATAGGTCGTTACAACATGTTGTGTTTCTGCACCTAACGATGTAAGTTTTGTTTGTTGGAATATTGCTGCTTTACCTGTATTCTGGGTTTTTGATTTTAATTCCTAAGCTCTCATATTTTACTTATTTATATGTTTGGTTTGTAATCTATATTATTACCTCAGTTTTTAATTTCAATTTTCAGTTCCGTGATTATGGTACGCCATTCACAGTACCGAAACATGTCGGGTTAATAAAGTTCCGATAAACTCCAGCTCACACAGGAAAACTGGAGTGAATACAGGGATAAAAATAAACATAGATATGATATAAATAATATTAAAAACTCAAAACCAACTTTTATGTAAATTACTTGGTCACTAAAGCATTTTAAACTAACCAACTCTTCATATATTGTGTAATATACTTCAACTTGGTATTTTAAGTTGTCTTTTATTTTAACTTTTTTTAAACTGTTTGTATTGTCAAGATGTTTTGACTCTGAATTCCACTGTGAATGCCTGTCAGTTCATAGTTGTTATGTCGTGGTGTTATTTTGTATGTATTTGACTCATATAGCAACAACGCTACCAATGTAAACAGATATTACCAAATTATGCCAACTTCTTATAATGGCAAATTATATTGTGATTTATATACAATAGTTTAAAGGTTAACTAACCAATTTAATTCATACTTGCATTTATTAAATTACAATAATATCTAAGTCTTAACCTTATTATACTTTTTCATATATATCTTTGCACAATGGCACATTAGTGTCTCTTCCTTATAATTCCCTCTCTTCCCCCTTTCTCCCTTTGTAAACATTGGGACGATCAGCCCATTCTTCCAATCTTCTGGAATCCTCCCCTCACACACTTTCTTCATTACTTGGTATAATCACTGCAGTTCAGCTGCCCTCAGAATCTCCACACTGACCTCATCTAATCCTCTTGCTTTCCCACTCTTCATTTTTCACAGTGCCTCTTCAGCATCCTTCCAGGTTATATATCTACTGCCCTTCCACTGCTTGCTTCGTTTTCCCCTTCATTCTCCTCCTCTGCTTCCCTCTGCATTCAGCAGCTCCTCAAAATGCTCCTTTCACATCTCCTTCAGTTTTTCTTTCTTTATCCTCCTCACTTACATTCTTGTCCACAATTACAACACTTTTTTCCCTGTTTCTTCTTTTACTCCTAACCATTTTATACAGCACTTTCTTTCTTCCCTTGCCGTCCATATGCTTTCATCATCATTGACCACTTCTCCATCCAGCTTCTCTTTTTTTTGTCCTCACTCTCTTGTTTTCTTCCTTCTTTCTTGCTTTGTACACCTTCTTTGCTTCCAATGCTTTCAGTTGTAACAACTTTCTGAAGGCCCCATTCTTCTTGGCCACTGCCTCCCTCACTTCCGCATTCCAGCAAAGAGTTTCCTTCCATTTCCCTTTGTTGCGTGTTCTTCTACTGCCTCTACCATTAACCTTCTGAATCTTTCCCATTACTCATCCCCTGTCCCCAGCACACCCCTTGGTACATTGTCTTGTATTCTACTGTGGGAATCCTCTCTATTATATTCCTATTTAATTTCTATGCCCTCATTATATCTTTACCCATTCTATCGACGTTCTGAAACCAACATAACCTTCGAGGTAAGTCTTACTCTGCTGCTAGACAGCACTCGCACTAATTAAGACAAAGACGCCAGAATAAATTGCTGAAACCAAGACTACAACAAGAGAATATTAATAAAAGTCTTGTCAAGGGGGCTTAGTTAGTGTCTTCAGTTTAGTCTGTATTATTGAGCACAAAGATTGTAAATAATAACGGTAATTTTAACCCTTAATGTGTATTTAGTAATACATTCTCACTGAGAATAATGTAGTATTAAGTCATAAGTATTTGTAATAAAACCACAAATGTATTCAAGCTCTAATTCCTGACCTATATTCAGTACAATAAACATCCAGTATTTATATAACATCACTTGTATTGAATTAATTAAATAGCATCATGCTCTCATACAGATCAAGCCTCCTTCAGGCTTCTCACTGCATGAGTTGTATCCTTCAACTAGTCCTCTCTTGGTTGAGAATTTCCGTCTGTTTTTACCTCTTGTCTTTTGTGATGCCCAAGATTTGACCCCGAAGAAAACTAGAATAACTACCTCCTCCCCCTCTTCCAACTCCTCTCTCATACCCTAGGTACGTTTCAGCACAAAGCTCACTATTTACCCTGCCAGCGATCAGCTCACCTCTTCCTTGACCTTTCTACGCTCTGATACTCACTGTCCCACGACATTCTAACTTTGACCCAACACTGACTACACTTCTCTGGTTCCCAGATTCCCTCGTGCACTATCTCAGAAGAACATGTTTGACTTCTCTCTGACCCCCATTTCTCTTCCTTCTGAAAGTTTCAACTCACAGAACCGGCTGGATCACTTTCTACGGCCTCTGATGAAATTACCTCCATTTCCATGTTTTTCTATACCAATTTGTCCACAAGTATGTAGTCCATAACTGACCAATCTGCACTGTACCAGGTCACCTTGCGGCTTCCTTTTCTTAAACCATATAACAGAGTATTGGACAATCCAACACTGACAGTAAGAACATAACAGAGTATTGGACAGTCCAACACTGGCAGTAACAACATAACAGAGTATTGGACAGTCCAACACTGGCAGTAAGAACATAACAGAGTATTGGACAGTCCAACAGTGGCCAAGGGACAACATGATAGAAGTGACAGCTTTCTGGGAAATGGATAAATATCATCTATGTCAATGCCAAGAATTCACCTTCATCTAGTGACGGACTTAAGATCCACACCTAATAACTCCTGTGCTTCACTTTTATCCGACTTTGTCTTCTCTCCTTATAAATCATGTAAACGCATCAATACATCACCATTTTGGGCTATTGTTGTTCTCTTAGTCCTATATACAACTTAACATTACTGGTGAAACCCACATATTGGCACACATCGATACCAAGTTGACCAAGTTAGCTAGTCCTGTCAAATTGCTCTGCAATCATTTGTTTCTTGTTTTGTCTATTATTATCTTGTAGCTATGGTTCAAGATTAGGATTACATTTATTCGATCAATTGTTTTTAAATTGCTATTACTGTTTAAAAAAAGGTGGTAAGGAAAGCTATCCTACTTATTTTTGCTACTTTACATCCATTACCGTTTGCAGCCTGGGTAACTTTTTTATTCCAACAATATATTTTCTGCTACCGGCTTGCTAGGCCTGCTGTAGCTTTGTATGTCCTTAAGACTAGGACAGGCACAAGATCCAGTGCCCAGATTTAGCAATGAGAAAGGATAAACCCATATCTCACCAATGATAAATTTGTCAGCCATGCCGGGAATTGATACCGTGACCCTCAGCTCAGTAGACAGACATGCTACCAACTGAACTAAGGTTTTAGATCTATCATACTTTTATTCATGTGTATTTACAAACGTGTACTGATTACATTCCCACACTCTCCAGGTCACAAAACACAAGTGGATCCATAGGGAAATAATTGTGTGTGTGTTCTTAGCATAGCTTTAGCAAAATGTATCGTCAACTTCCTTTTAAAGAGTGTAGCTTTTCACTTTATCATATTGACTTTCATTTGGTAATGTGGATTTTGTTTGGGTATTATCTATTGAGAATTTTTAACAGCAGAGCCTTAAACGAATGGTTCCATCTCTGTTAAGTTTTGTTTTTTGCAATTACCTATGTTTCCTTGATTTTTTATATCCTTATACAACAGTCAACCCATATGAATTGTTTCAGTTAAACATGAAATGTTTTAAAACTAGTTGGATCCAGTCAAAACTAGCTCAATAGAAAGATTTCGGCTGAGAAAATGTTGCCTATCTCCGATCTGAATACTTAACACAAGGACTTCACAAGGACTTGAAAGATTACTAAATTTTAACCAAGTATTGCGGTTGTTTAAATTCACATCAAGGATGCCATTGTAATATCTTTGCCCTTTAATGCATCCGTAAAATTGTTCACCATAACTCATTTTGATATAAAATAATTGTCTTCCATAAAAATAAAACTGTGATTACTGTAAAAATCCTTTGTAAATGGTATAACTTTTTAAAATATTTATTACAATTTTCTAATATTAATAAAAAATTAGAATTAAAACTGTATTTCGCTATGTCCTCTCATTTTTTTATGACTTTTGTAACTAATCGGAGAGAATATTGCTATCAAGTATACTGCCTCATAATATATTTATATGCTTGGTTTAAAAAAAATAATTACCTGAAGCATTGTAAGTGTTTGTTTTATTAAATATTAGATTAATATTTGTTGACAGTTAAAAGATCTCTCTCTCTCTCTATATATATATATATATATAAAGAGAGAGAGAGATATTAGGCTATTTGTACCTATAAGCGTTTAAGTTGGGGCTTGAAAGCTCTTGTAGTAAAACATTGCTGATAATCACATGTTCATGTTATAAAAATGTCAGGCTGTGTTGAAAGCAATCTTTGTTCCATATTTTCTCAGAAGACATTCTTGAATTGAAGTGGTTTTAACTTGTGAAAACTTATTTTAATGAATTTTGTGTTGTAGCTCTAACATACGGTATACTTATACATGATCATGCACAGACAACTACTGACTAAATGATTCTTTTTTACTTGCTTTTCTTTTCATATACTTGGATATCCTTCTGAAGTCGTTCCAGGTAAAACCACACTTTTCCAAGTATTCTCAGCATTCTACTAACTTACATTTCTAGTTATCTTCATCCATGCATCATATTATTATTTGATTTGAAATTAACAATTATTGCTTGACATTTATTAACTAATGTATGTTCTTTTTATTATGTTGTATGTTTAATGTAGTAAATAGTGTAATTTTTTTGCAGAAAATTGGGGGCATTTTATTTTGCATTGTGTATAACAAAATTAAAATTTGGCACTACATTATTTGTTGACTAGCTAGACCACTAATATTTTAACAATTTAATTTTGTATGTCTTGTTAAACTTAAAATTTATAAACAGAAACCATGTGTAATGTCTCAAAACTTTATAAAATTAAAATTGGGACATGTGCATTGGTTTTTTGTAAAAATACATAATACAAATATATTGATAATTTTGTTAATCTATGACCCTAAGTGATCAATGTGAGGAGTAGTTGAAGTCCTTATGTGTGAGAAATATTTGACCCAATGTTACTGTGTTTTAGAGACAAAAATGGTTTTTTATTTGTATTCAATGCTTGATGTGATTAATGTAATTAATAATATCACTTTTTATTACACCCATTTGGGTTGTATGCTATTTAAATCAATCAAATTGGAATCAAAATGTATCAAAATAGCTGATCACCCCAAATCTAACTTTTTAATATTATCAACCAAAATACCATCCTCTGTTTTTAAATGAAGCTCATATTACACAACATTATACAAACGTGAACATTTGCCACAAGTAGCTTAGTACAAGCACACTAGCCATTAATGTATTCTAATAAATTATACATATTTTCTAATTCATAGATCACAAAATCTATCCTCGACATTTTTTTTTCTAAGAAAGTGGATTCTACTTTTTATTGTGTTTAAAATATGAAACATTTGATAGTTGTGGTTCAGAAACCATAATTAACCTAAAATTTGGGAAATAAATAATAAAAATAAAAATAAAACATACATACAATATTATGTATCATATTTGTCTAAAGGTTTTGAATTGTATTCCAAAGTAATAAACATAAGTTTGGACACCAAAACGAACCAGATTGGTTTATACATAATCCAGTTAGGAATATTTGAATTATTTACAACCCATATTGGAGCAAATCTTTTCGCAAGAAACACATTTTTTTAATGGTGCTATGGATTCATTAATGCACAGAAAAATCTGAATAAAAAATTGAGCTCTAACTTGATGAAATTATTAGATATTGCGGAGCTAGCCTGAGGACAGGCAACCTTTCACATTATTTCATCAGCACACATCCTTGAAAGCTGATATATATTGCGCAGCTAGCCTGAGGACAGGCAACCTTTCACATTATTTCATCAGCGCACATCCTGGAAAGCTGATATATATTGCGCAGTTAAACATGAGAACAGGCAAAAACTCACTATTTCTGCAGCATCCTTGGGAACACAACTATTTAAAATATGATATCTCTCTTTGCAGCCTTGAAGCTAAAACCACTCATGAAAATGTGTCCTGATAGAACTAGTGGCTCACTGTAGTTTATCAATATTTTGGATGTTCTTACAGGTAAAAAATAATGGGGGGATAGCTAAATGACCCTCATTGGCCTCCGCTGGGGTCACTGTGCTGATATTCTTTTTCTGCAGACTACATATTGTTGTTATTATCCTTAGTTTGAAGTTCTCAATACATAAAAAGTTATGTTGACTTGACAAAATTGGCCAATTACCGTAATGGACTACACAGCTGCTCTAACACAACGCAAATTATAACAAAGTCACAAACTAGCTAACGCTTGTACATGTCTAACAAAGCCTGGACGATAAAAACAATCTTTAGTTATGGAAATAGCTGAGCTGTATCCAGCCTCTATTCAGCACATTGTGCACCAATATAATAATAACAACATCTAAATATGAATGTAATTGGCAAAGTTTTCCCTGCTCGAACTTCCCAACTAACTCCTACACTATTAAACCAGTAGGCTATATTATTTATTGGTTCTAAATATATCTCTAATATCCATGTTTTTATCTGTTTCATATAGATAAATGTTAGTTTATATACAATACTCGTATTTTTAAACTCTTAGGCTATAAAGATCAATTACATATTTATGAAATACTAACCATCTAAAACCAGCATGAGAATTTGTATAGTATGGACATTATTTTTACTGGTACCCCTAGAGGTACGCTAAGACATCTTAGGGAGTGTGCAAAATTTAAAAATTACTTATAAACTTTCATACAGGGTGGGACAGAAAGTCTCGACATTTGATAACAATAAATCTTTACTATATTAATGACTAAATGCTTCAAACTAAACCTAAATAACAACAAAAGATTTACGATTTTCTTCATAACTTTGAATTATTTACTTTTTTTAAATAATTTCCTTAAGATGGTTATTGTTGTATGTGCTTCTCAAATCTTGACATAACTTTGCATAATGTTTCTTGTTGAATAAATTTAAGTTCCTGAATTGTTCTTGGGTGAGTCATGTATACATGACTCTTTAAATTTCCCCACAATAAAGAGTATGGGTGACCTGGCAGTCTATGGGTAAGGTGTCAGACCTCTATGCTGGCAGCCGGGGTTCAATCCTCGGTCCCGGCAAAGATTTATCTGATTACTAAACCCTTCCTTCACCTCTGACAAGACATNGTAGGTCCTCCATTTCATCTCACAGTCACCCTACCATTACACATTAGCGTAAGTGCGTATAAACCGAACGGGTAGTAAGACGCGGTGCTAATAATAATAAAGAGTCTATGTCAGCCGACTGGGTTCAATCATTTGTGTTATTTTAAGTTTAACTTGAAGAATTTAGAAGTTAAAATAGTAAAGATATAGTGCTCTCTAATGTGTCAACTCTTTCTGCCCCACCCTGTATTACTTATTATTTGGGATGCAATTTATTTTATTTATTTCTGAGGTGATTCCAGAAAATCTATAACTTGCATAATACACTGACAGCTTTGAGGATACAATGTTTAAAATATCTGGGGGCACACAAACAAGGTTGATAACACTGGAGATAGACTGGAATACCGGTGGAAGCATCTGCTCTAAATAATATTTAGCACAGCGTCTTATTACTCGTTCGGGGTTTTCCTCCAAACCACCTTCCTCATTCGACCCCCTTAAACTGAGCCACAATATCCTTAATGTTATAATGTAATATTGAAAAAAGTCAGAAGATTAGTACATTACCCCTCCCTAGAATAAGCTTTCTAATTATTTTATTTATTTTTAAATCAATGTTGTAAATAGTTAGTTTGTAAGAATTTTATGTTTTAGTTTATTATTTTTTTATGTTTATTATGCAAACAAAACTATTTATGCTTAGTACTTAAATTGTTATTGTGTGAGCAATTTTAAGATAGTAAATAGGTACCTTATTCTTCTGAGATTTAAGTTTAGACTAAAGTATTACCTTTTCACTTGGATTTCTATCAAACTAGTTTTTATGATAATAACAAATGACCAAATGAAAATGGATTCAAAATTCATATACTAAGGAAATAAATTCATATAGTGGTTTTTGGAAAAGGGAATAACTAATTTTACAAGATAATTTGGTGTCTATTTTGTTATATTTTTCTTCAAATTATGTTTTTGAGTTGGTCCCAAACATGACTCAGTGCCTAGTGACTAAGGTATATATCACACATTAAACTGAGGTACGAGCATATGCACCAACAGAAGGACGCAAGCCAGGCCCAGGATCAGGCTCTATCACATTATTGGTAAAAAAAAAAAAGTTTATCTATCAGAATACATTTTATTACTCTTGGTTCTATCATCTAACATTTATTATTTTTAACAACTTCTACAAAATTCTGATTGGTTTCTTTAAGGTGGGAGTGTAGAGGATGCGAGAAAAGATATTGACATCTGTTGATATCACCCACTGACGCAGCCAGGATTTGTTTGTATGTGTGTGTGTGGGGCGGGGGGTCAGTTTCACTCACCAACTAGCGGGGTCCATTGGTTTTTCCCTGGGGAAATTTTGAAAATTTAAATACTGAAAAAGTCATATGCATCAAAAGAAATGCACTAATATCCATAATAATATAAAATTTATAAAAATTGTCATAAATCTGTAATTATTATGACTATTATGTTTTTATGAACACATTTTTTATTCATGCATACTGCTAGAATATACAAACATGCAAGTCCCATTAAATTGTATTTTGGAAATTTGATTTATAAAGTTATTTTATGAGCTAAAATCTGAAAATTAAAATAAGCAACTTGCACTAACTCTTAACTTACAAAATCACTTTTGAACTAATTCACTTTAGTCTTATGTTAATTTTCCTTGGCTTCATAGAAATTAAGAACTTCATCCTCCCCATGTGACAAAATCATATCTGGGCTAGGTATACACAGATCTGGGCCAGATATACCCAGATATGCCCAGAACTGCGGCAGATCTGGGGCAAATCTGGCATTCCCAGATCTGGTATTTTTCCACATGGGTCAGTAACTGACACCTCTGGATGTATGTACATGAAGTCCATTAAGTCTTCTTCATGTGTAGAGTTCCTCATGTATGATCTTGACAGCTTTAGGGACGAGAAGGGGGGTAGCGAGGTCTGGAGAGGGGGAGGGTTCAACCCTGAACACCCCACCCCCACTCGCCCCCATGGCTGTGTCAGTGATATCACCATGTGAAGAAAGTTAATCTTTCTGTTTCTACTGGAGTAGTATTTGATTTATTCTTGCCAAAAATAGTTTTGATAAAAAAAACATGTAAAAACTACATCCTTTTCTCAGGTTTCTTTCACTCCCACGTTAATATGTTTTTAGTTCTGCTCAACAAAGATAAACTTGTCAAAGAATGAATGTCCATACTGGATCTTATCCATACATTGTTGGTGTTATTACCGTATCCCTCACTGCAAGATGTGTTAAGCACCCTCTGTATCGATGGCTGAAATGCGTCTTCATGAGCATATGTTTTTATGGATATTAATGTAATTGATAGCGTTTTCCTCCATTATGGTTGCAAATTAAAAAAAATTGAAATCAAACATTCGGTTACCGAAAATCGACAATTTAACAAAATGTATCCTTCGTGTCATGTGAATAAGAGGGCCATGAGAAAATGCTGGTCATCACAAAATTTTGTTGCCAAAAATCATACATATTAGCTATGTACAATGGAGTTGGAAATAGCACCATACAGAGTTTTTGGCCACAACCTTTGGTTTAGTGAAGAGGTGTTTAAATAAAGGATTTGCCACATTTAAGGTGTCAGTTCAACCCTTTTAGTGCCACGAGACAATCTGATTGGCTCCGCCTACTATATCGCTAAAAGTGCCACGATATGATCTGATTGACTTCGTCTGATATCATTAAAAATGGCATAGCCAATAAGACTGTCTCTCTAACTTGCGCTTGTTCTCGCTTTACTTGATGGGTAGTGTAGTAGTAGTGTCATATATCACTGGAAAGAGAACATTCCTCTTTATTATTTTATATAATGTTGGCAACAAAAATCAAGTGTAAATAGTCATTATTGGAACCTTATAAAATTATATAATATGTAAAAATATTAAATTATTCACTATAAAAGGTTTTTTGAAAAACGCATTCATTATGTTTAGTAGGCCTAAATATTTATTCATGATGTAAGAAATATAATAAATCTTGCTTTAAGATGAGCAATAACGGCCCAAAAATACCTAATGTAGGATATCAAATAAAAATCCTTTAATTCCTATTTATAATAATGTATATTCAAAGTTTTATTTATGTGTATAAAACTAAATGCACTAAAACAAAATAATAGTAAAATGTATAGGCCTATATAATTTTTTTAAATATGTTAGTTTGAAACAAAACAAAAAATTTAGAAATCAAATAATTTTAATTAAATTGTATTATTGTATTATTATTAAGGGTCAGCACATGCAGATTAAAATGATAGAAAAATCAAAATAATTGCTTCATAAATAAATATTTGGTGAATTTTCTTGCTAAACCTTGGAGGAAATTGGTGTGGTATTCTTTACAGAAAGCCTTATCAGGCCTCTGACACTCTTTGTGTGCGAATTCTAGAATAGATGTGGCACTAAAAGGGTTAAGTTCTATACTTGTGTTTTTATCATTGTTGTGTGTAGAAAGTCAACATTTGTACAATTAATTGTACATAAATAGCAAAGCTTGAGAGATTGAAATGATACTTAGGTTACAGATAAAGCTAGTGGCTGTGTTACAATGATGGCACAAGGTCACCGCCATGATCATTGGTCCATTATTACACGACCATGTTAGTGTTGTGGCAACATTGCTATGGTTACTGCCCTCTAAATGGTTGTTATCACAATTTGACTTGTAACACCGTGTGACTAGGTTACCAGAACCCTGGATCTGGACATCTCTCCATTTTATTCCAGGGTTCATGTATCCTTAGAGATTGGAGAAGTTCCCCTGACATTAGTTTGATTTGTATGTTTATTAATGAAATTAACGGTTCTTCTATCTATACACTTTTGGTTCTGAGTTCCCGCACTTGCAATATTGATTTTCCATGCTACCCAGCTACATTCCCATAGACTGGGTAATCACCTCCACTGCACTTTCGACACATCGTCTCAGACATGGTCCCACTGTTGCCAATATCCTCGAAACACAATCTGTAACTGCTCGCCTTGTCCAAGCTCTTGAGCTGGTACAGCATGACCCACAAGCTGTGCGAATGCAGTAAACACACTGGAGAATGGCAAGTAATTGAGTGGGGGCAATGAACCATGAAGTCAGCATGGCAACATGCTACATTTCTTGATGAAACATATAGTATATCACTTTGATTGTTTAATGTTCCGGTAACACCAAACATCAAAACAGGCCAAACTCTTATTGATTTATTTATTCTTAAAATAACTAAGAACTAAGCTGCCATTACTTAGGACTAATTTCTTAAAGGACATGAATCATATAAGTATAAAGCTAACTATTGAATAATGTTTCATATATCATGCTTGTCTAGGCCTAACCTCCATTGATAACAGGCCCCATGGTGTAGGGATCAGTGTACCTGGCTATGAACCTAAGGGTCCCGGGCTCGATTCATAGCTGGTACATTCTTTCTCTTAAGGAGATTGTCCCAACGATTACCAGGGTTTGGTTAATTTGGCTTTAGCTAGATTTAAGACGCCCACTGGTCCACACCTCCATATTCATTATCATCACATCATCTCATCGCGGGTAAGATGTATATATAACCTCCATAGGTGTACCCTGGGCAGCGCTCTGTGCCACCAGCACGGCAAATTGTCTATATACTGGTGACCAAACTGGATGTCATGTCCCTCCCACTCAGTCAGTCCATACACTAAAGAAAAAAACAACACCTTCACTAATCAATACAACATGACTGTAATAGCAAATACCTTATAATACTTTTACCAGACAGCTCTAAATTAATAACAGGCAAATGTGCCAAAATTTACTATAGTAGCAAAGCACCAATTTACAACCACCAAATTCAAAGCTTGCTATTGTAAACTATACCAGTATTTTACTTTAATTGAATGGGTACTATTTGACACGGAATAACAAGCTCAGATTATAATAAATCCATTACAGTTAGCTTCTCAGTCAGAAATAAAAATAAGGTAGAGAAATAATACATTGTCGATTGGTTCAATTTACTTGTTTAGCTTGGTTAAGACAGGTTTACAGAAAGAGGCTTTTCTACATAGTTTCCATTCACTCTCTATGCAAATACAGGTACATATCCTCTCAATTTTTCCTTCCTCATATCTACTCTATTATCATATTTTCTTACCATCTATTCAGGTTATATGCCCATGTATTAATGCTATGTGTTAGGGATAAGGAAAGTTAAATTTAGGGCTTAGAATTGTTTTGCTTAGAATTTTGAGTTTGGAGGGGTAGTAGGGGGTCTGTAGATCCTTAGATAACTCATTTATATGTACTCAAATCCTTTAAATATGTCAAAGATAATATTTTTTTAGTGAGTATGCTTCTATTTGTATCTTAAATTTAGCCAATTTTTTCCGTTATTATATGGTTTTGCGTGTAAATTGTGTGTAGTTAGTTTTGTTTATTAATAGTAAATCCAAACTATTTATTTTTGTGTTCATTACAACAATGCTTTTATGTAAGCTTGCCATTTTTAGTGTGCTTGCATTTTCATTTTATATTTAGGTTTTTTTTTGTGTTATTTTATGGTTTTGCATGTAAATTAGGTTTATTTAGTTTTGATTTTTTGATATTGAATCCAAATTATTTCTTTTGTTTATTGAAAAATGTCTTCACATAAGAGAAGCACTGTTAACTTGCTTACATTTGCATCTAAATTTAGGTATTTTATGGCTTTGCATTTAATTGTGTTTATTTAGTTTTGTTCTTCTTATAATAAATTAAAACACTTTCTTTTATTACTCCACTTAATAGTCACTGTCAGCATGCTTGCATTGGCTTCTTAAACCTTTATGGTTTTTCAATTATTCTATGTTTTTTCATGTTTCTTTATTTAGTTTTGTTTCTTTGATAGTAAATTCAAACTATATGCCTTCACATAAAAATGCTATTGTTGGTGTTATTGCATTTGTCTCTTAATTTAGGTAGGTATTCCGTCATTTTATGATGTTGCTTGTGAATTAGGTTTATTTAGTTTTGTTTTATGGTCATAAACCATGGGCACACTTTTATTTGTTGTGATAGGGTGCTTTTATTTGTTGTGATAGAGTGCTTACTATAGAGTGCTTCGTTCAATTTACTTAATTTTATGTTACTTAGATACTAAATTTAAAGATACTCTAATGTTTGTATGCGCATTCTAATTTTATGGAGTATTCCTTTTCTCTGGGTTTCATAAGCAATGAGAATACCAAATAATCCATTTTTATCATGTTTGTTGGCAGTAAACTGAAAAGTGCTTATCAGATCAAGATGGAACTTTTTCTGTTGCTCCTTATATTTCAGGGAATCATGATAAGCTATTTACCAACACACTATCTCATCAGGGAGTGAAGTAGTTTTGGAAAAAAAAAGTGTAAGTGGTGAATATTTGTCACAGGTGGTGTTAGGGGTACAAAAAGATGCCAAGTAATATGAGCAGGGCTCTAGAGGGGGGGAGGTGAGTCAGTTTTTATTCGTGAATCTTCACAGTAATATAAAACACTGTCCTTGAATAAGTTTCATTCTTTTCTATCATTTGAAGTGTTTGAATTTGTTGGTGTATTTTATTAATACGAGCGAAGCTGAATTAAAATGTTAGCTGGAAGCAGTGTCTGTGGCTCACTTACTTAATTTGTAATGTAGCGCTGAAGTATCTCTTCGGATACTAAAGCTTAGCTAACTTAAAATAAATTAATATTTCCTTGTTCGACTAATTATACAAACTCATTTGCTACATCAACTTTGAAAGTTATTAACAATAAGAACATGAAATAAACCAATCAGAAAGGGGACGTTCTAATCCTAGAATCCTGATATTAAGAGATTCAAGATCTGTAAAGAATATTCTTAAAGTTTATCTAATACAACTATTAAGACTTCAACTTGATATAACAATTTATAAAAGGATTTATACATACTTATATAGTTGAAAGAATCACAAAATCACAAAAAAGGACAGAATTGTATTAACATAATTAATTTCCATAAAAAGGGTTCTCTTTGTTGTTTATGAGGTAATCGACACAAGAAACGAAATATAATTTGTAATTAGCTTTGAAAAACTTTTTTTAATCCAATTTTAAATTCTTTCACAGTAACAAAAATTGTAAATTTTTAAAGATTCAAGGGTTAAAATTTGGATTCAAGATTCAAAATAAAATGTAATATTTGGATCCAAGAAAAAAATAGGATTGGCCTCATCTCTTGAATAAAAACATTCTTGAATTTATATTTGATGGAAACTCTTTTGCCCCCTTTTGCACTCATAGCAGAAAACATCTCATAAACAGTAAGTCGGCTTTCTTCTTTTATCAATCGTTGGAGAAGATTGTCAATTTGTTGTTGTTCGGCCCACTCCCTGCCCCATGCTGTGATGAAAACACTATTTGGCAGGAAGACTATTTAGGATTGTCACCAATATGACGGTTCCCCCAAATCCACTGAGCTTCTATATTTTAAAATACTGTACTACTGAGTCCATCATGAAACTCCTGGTGGAGAGGTGGTTGGTTTATTGCAGAGTTTTTCTCGAGTATGTGGCTGAGTTGGCTCCACGTTTCAGCTGCTGTTGTGCACTGAATGGCCTCTGAAACAAACACCTAGGGGCTGGACTAAAAGATTAATTGTTTTTCTAGAACAATTTAACCTCAGCAAATGAGATGTATATTTTATGGAAGAATGTGATAAGTACTTTACTTAGTAATTGAACATTTAACAGAGACATTCAGAATAACAATAAAAGATTCAAGTAGTTTTGTTGGTTTACAAATTGATAAAAATCAAGATAAAAGTTCTTTATTTATTCACCAAAGATTGTAAACCAAACTAGTACCGTAACTAAGAGGTTTATTACAGAAAATGCCAAGTCTACCTGCAGAGCCAAAAGTTGTATAGAAGCCAAACAACTTTGAAAACTAAAAGATAACTAATGTACCATATTGTGAAGCTATAGGATCTTAAATGTTTTTAGCTATTGTTTCTAGACCAGACATTGTTTTTTTAATGTGACGAGTAGATTTTTAGACAGTCAAGGAAAGAAAGATACATTAACAAGGGGTAAAGATATTTAAGATATTTATTCAGTTCAATTAATTACGTGATAGAGTATATAAGCGGAGGCAGTGGCCAATGGATATGTTTTTCATATGAATATTATGCACAAGATACAGAGAAAAGAAGACCCACCACTGGTAATGCTTTTATTTTATCAAATTGTATTTTAACGTGGGCATCAAAAAGGCATAGTCAGGGTGCAATTTGTGTAGCCAAAAATTCCATAAGTGTACAAAACACATAGATGTGTCTTATCATTTAGTAAGAGAAAAAGTTGAGATTGATTAAATTACTATACAATATGTCTTCACAGATAACCAACTCGCTGGTATTTTTACCAAACCTCTATCTAAGGAATGTTTTTTTATAAACAGTTTGCAAGTTTGGGAATGACGTAACAAAACAAGCTCTCAAACCGTGAGGATGGTATGTAAGTTGGGTGCTCTGAATGCTTTGTATGAATGTGCCAGTGGTGTAGATATATGCACAAACTGTGCGTGGGGGGGGTTTCATAGTCGTGTGTGTGTGTGCATATAGCTCGGAATATTTTGTTTCCAACAACAGTACTAATTTTTGTTTGCTTCTTCTTCCACCCTAAGTGTTCTTTGTGATACTGGCATTCGTAGCAATGATAGTAATTATTATTAATTATTATTAGCACAAACTAAATGTGTTGTTATATTGTGTTCCCTCAAACCAATATTGTCTTTAATTCATCCTAGATTACTAGTACCTTCCTTATGTTATTAGAGATTAGAAGTGTGTGGTACTTACTAAATACTTTTGGTGTGTTAATAATATAACTATCATCAGAGCAAAACATGCTAATACGTTTGTTTAATCAGTTGAAAATTCAATTTATGCAATAAATATTCATGTATATTAATATTGTTGATCTAACTTGCATTGTTCTGTCACTAAAACTTGATAATGCTAGATCGTGTGAATGTGATAAAAACTTTTTTGATTTTGACTTTAGTGGAATTTGCATACCTTCATTTATAATATTGTTGAATGAGCCAATAGTCAAATGAACATTAGCTGACATTACACAGAAAACTGAGCAACTGTAATGTATTTATTTATGTGTTTTAAGAACTTTATATTTAGTTGAATACTCTATTGAAATACAAAAATGTAGTGATATAAACTTAGGGAGGCACTGGGGATATTTTTATGAGTTACAATCATCAAAGAAAGTTTACATAAAAGTTTTCTCTTCAATATGAGATGAAACTTCTGCCATTCCAATGCCAGAAACAACTATCAATGTATTGTAAGAAGGTTATTAGTCAAACCACATTGGCCAACCAGTCTTATTTTAACTGACATTGCTATTTTTGTGATATATTCCAAGGCTAGTAGGTTACAGTTCAATTTACCTGGGAAAGGTTAAATAAGATTAATCTTGACAGTATTTATAGTGAAACCATCTTGACCGAAGAGGGATAATTATTGAACCCTGTTGTTTTGAGTAAGAGTTGCTCAAGTACACTATCAGTGAGGCCAATATCAACAACATTTTTGTGCATTGTTTACAATAAGCCTATCATGTAAAGGAAGTTGAACTTCCCTCACATTTTATTATTTTATTAAATATCAGTTATATATATATATATTGTCGATGCATTTATTTTAAGTTTTTCAGAACTAAGTAAATACAAATTGGATGGTTATTTATTAATTCCATTAAACTATTACTTTTACTGAAACACATACATTGTTTCCTTAAATAATACCTAGTAATACCAACCTTATGATAGTGAATCTAGGAAAACTAAACCAGATCAACCACAAGTTATTATTTTTAAATATTAATGAATCGGTTCTGTATTTACTATCTATCAGATAATTTTATATTGTGAAACCAGTCTTGAAGTATTTTGTGTTTAAATAGGAAAACAAATGAAAAATATTATTATCTTAGTTTACCTATCATTAATAGTCCAAAGATGACTGTTAAACTGCCAAAATTTAAAGTTTTGCTTCATAATAATTTTTCAGTAGTGAAAATACTGTCCAATATTGGTATTATCATTTGACTAGCTATTTCTTGTATTCTACTTTAAATATTTTTTTATGTATCTGGCATTACACGAGAAAACTAGAAATAAGAAAATCCAGTTATTTCTATTGCAGCTATGGTGGTATGGTTACAACTTATGATGCTATATTTGATCACATAACAACACTTTGATAAACTACATATCTACAGTACAAACTTTCTTCTAAGTAATGCTAATACTTTAGTTGTAAAAGTAACTTTATTTGATTTCCATAATTTAATGTATCCTGTATTTACATATGTCATCCTTTAGCCATAGTTTCTGTCACTCTGCCTATATTGAAATACTTAGTAGCATCTCTGAATCAATTATTGTAGTTTTTAAATATAATTATCAAAACTAATACCCTACATTTTTATATAATAGTTAAATAAGTGTATTTGGTAGATAAATGAATAGGTAATAGCTTAGCTCTGCCATATTCTTCATGCTGGTTCAATTCTAGGCTCTGGTCCAGAATTTTTTAAGGAACTTCCTGCAAGATTTTTTTTTAAGAAGAAGATAAATTAGAAAAGTTTACAAACATATTTACCTATTTAGAAAGATTGGTTTAATGCTCACTAAGCCTGATATGATTTTTATTCCTGCTTTATATATGATTATATTTTAGTATCACTACTTACAATATAAAAAGTTTGATTAGGTATTTCTGAGATGGTTTTATAAGATCTTCATTTAGTTTTTTAATCTGAAATAAATTTACATGTAGAGTGATTGTGTGCCATATAAATAATTTTTTATTTTTTTGTTTTCTAGTTAAATTTTATGCAGATTAAAAGGATAGAATTTTAAAAAAACGGCCCCTTTTGTATTTATATTACCCAATAGTGTGTTTTAACTTATGGTCATAGAAATAAACAAGAACTAAAATAGCTTTGAAATGGTATTATTTCATTAAAATTAAAAGTGAAATAATTTTACTTTCTTACACAAAGTCATATCATTAAAAGCTCGACATTTATTACATATTTTAAAATACATTTTGTATATATTTTACTATAGTTCCATTTAAATAATATATTGGGACATTTGTCAAGTTTTAAGGTTGCGTTTGAACTAGTGTTCAATTTTGTCTCAAATCGATACACACATTAAACTTAGAATTAGATGTTCTCCTTTAACTTTAAATACTAAACTTTTCACCTATCTTACACATTTTTTATTTATAAAATATTTCATAATAAGTTGTTCCATCATCTAAAAATGTTTAATTTTATGTTGTTTTTTTCCTTTTAAAATGGCAATTGTCACTTCAGAAATTATTCTGGTACATCATTTTAGTTACACAGTAATACATTTAAATGATAAATTTTATTTGTAACTGTACTGTGTAAAACTCGATCATTGCAACAGTTTTACAATGTTTGCGTTCTTTTCACTTCAATGTGAATAAAAAATAAAAACAATATTACAACAATACCTCATGACCAAATTTATTTATATCTTTGGTATATCTACATAATATCTTGTTATATCTGTGTGTGTATTTCTGTTTGTTTTTGATGGTTGTTCCATGTAATTAATGTATTTTCTCCCCTCTCTTCTTTGCTTTGCATGTGAATCAATCACTCATCTTGTCGTGGAACTGCATGACCTGAAAATAGGGCTTTGTAAGTACTCACTCTTTTACTTTTCCTACACATATATACATAGACAAACATTAGCTTATTTTATGATAATAAATTAAGTAAATTCAAATTAGAAGTTTGATAAAAATTTAATTTTTTTAACTCTACTTAATAAAAAAATAGATAATATTGGTTTTGACTAAAACATTATTTTGGCAATTCTCATTTTTATCACTGAATTTTATTTATGAAGCTCAAGTCAATCTACATATCTCTAGTTTTAGATATTTTCTTTGTGGACTCACCTTTAAATGTCATTAAGAATTGTTAATTTGTTACACACGCACATATGACTATTTCTACAACCAATTGCACTTAGGTAGATGGAAGTTTATATTTTGGATCAACACTTTTGTTATTGTTATAGCAAAAAATATGTTACTAACTTAGGATTTTTACAATGTTGAAATATTAACTATTTGTTTGAAACAGAGTTCACATTTTATTTATTTCATTTTAGTTTAGAACTAAATTGAAACATAAATCCACATTTAACCTATTTAGTTTGTTTAGTATTTTATCAACATTTGTTTATTTAATCTATTTTCTCGTTTGATGAAAGATTTTTAACAAACTTGTTTATTAAAAAAACTTCCTAAATTGGTTTAATAGTCTTCAAGTCATCCTAAAGTATCTGAAATGTACGTATTTTTATTTTATGGCAAGATAGCTCTGATGTCTGTTTTATCTTGTATAGTACAGTTAGCAATCTTGTATTAATTCTCATATTGATCTAATAATATAGTTTTATATGATAGAGAAACTAATATCCTTGTTGAATGATGGACAATGACCCTGTTAACTCTCACATATAGTTCTAACTCCACACTGACCAGAGGTCACGGTGTGTTAACACATAGTACCGAGAGGGAGAGCATGCCGGGGAAGTGGGAAACCTTAAAATAAAAACACCTTCAGTAAAACCAGTTGTGACTCACTCCCAGAACTTTCCAATACCAGCAAACCAAAATAATCTCTTAGCCTGCCATTGCTGGGGGTCTTATGCGGCTAATAAGCAATCCCCCTACCCTCTCTCATTTGGGCTATTAACTCTCTAAGCCAACAGACTACAATTATGTGCACAACTTACTAAGTAGCTTGACTATAGACGATACATGACATCCAATCCGCAGATAATTAATTCACCCTTATGATAATTTTTTCACCCATGCCAGGAATCAAATTATTATTATTATTATTATTATTATTATTATTAGCACCGCGTCTTACTACCCGTTCGGGTTATACGCACTTACGCTAATGTGTAATGGTAGGGTGATTGTGAGATGAAATGGAGGACCTACAGTTTAACGTGGAATCCGAACCACGGTGGAGGCCTGGCATTCCCCACATTCACAAGATGTCTTGTCAGAGGTGAAGGAAGGGTTTGGTAATCAGATAAATCTGTGCCGGGACCGAGGATTGAACCCCGGCCGCCAGCATAGAAGTCTGACACCTTACCCCTAGACCGCCAGGTCACCAGGAATCAAATTGAAACCCAAACTTCAGTAGGCTATCACCTGAACTAATGAGTTGAACTTTCACATACACATGGGAAATGTGAGCATTTCCTTGATAGTAGGGTATTTATTAGTCGATCAATTAATTACACATAGAATAGGTCGATTAATGGACAGATAATTAAAATTGAATTATTTACAGTTTAAATAACATAATATAAAAATATTTCAATAAAATGATCATCTAATAAATGACACATAGATTGTCACAAGTAATGTTGTAGCCTGCCTTTGTTTTTACGATACTGCATGTGTGTCGACATATATCACACGGCCACAAGTATTTTATGACACGCAGGGAACCCTTCTTGTTTAGGGGGCATTATTACGTCCTGCATGAAAGGAGGGTTTAACAACCTGAATCATGGCAAGCTTCTTTTCAAAATTAGATCCTCTTAGAATTATTTGCTAATGGGAGTTACGTTTGTCCTCCACCCACAAACACAAATAGAGTTGTTTGACACATGTTTACATCATTGAGTCGATATGAGAAAAATAGTTTAAAAGACCTTCATTTACATTAAAGAAGAGTTATAAACAACAAATAAAAATAACTATAATTTAAGAAAACTAAAAACTGGAAGTGAAACAACTCAAGATGAAACACCCTCTTTTACTTGACATAAGCATCAAGATGAAGTTGAGGAACAATACTATCTTTCACGTGTATTGCTTTCATCGGTTGTTTCATTCTGATTGTTGAGTGAACTTGTAAAACTTGGTCAGTCTGTACTGTGGATCAGTTGAAAGATTCTTCTTGAACATATGTAGCCCAACTAGTAATATGATACAATCCCAGGCCCAATAACCACATTTTACCAACATTGTTTAACTTACATCTAGGTGAAAGGTCCTTTCACAGAAATTGTTCAAACAGTTCTAAACGTCTTAGAAGTCTTCAATTTGACAAGCAAATAGAAGGAGCCCCCTTTACCCTTCCAACCACAAAAGTTTAAAAATGGGAGATTTCATAATGGGGCACTGGGAAATGGGAGGTCTTAGGAAACGTAGATAATTGAAATTGGACAGGCGGGTAAAGGTACCACAACAAATAATCAAACTCTTAAAATTTGAGATTTCATAGTTGGAGTTGGTGAATTAGGAGAGGCGAACTTCAAAACTTTCAAAAACTATTTACAAGGGCTCTATAAAATTTGAACTTGGCAGAAAGGTTAAGGGATTCTGAAAAAAGGGGGTGTGGTTATTAAAAGAAACTCACACTTTTAGGGGAGATAGAAAAACAAAGTTCGCCAGGAATATAGCGGGATTACTCCAAATACCTAATACATTTTTAAATAGTCAAAATTTGTAATTGGGTGTTGGTAAAATGGAGGGGGTCTTTTTTTTTTTTCAAAATTTCCAAAGCTTAATTTAAAAACACTTCATTTGTCATTAAGCATTAAGAGTAACGCCAAACACATCAAAATTTTGTTTGATAGTTTCAAAATGAATCATCTAAAAATGGAGGGAAGAAGAGAACCCTCACCCTCTCCCCCCAAAAAAATCCAAAACTAATAGAATAAAATGCTTCCCGTATGGTAGAAAAATTAAATATTTACATTCATATAGAGTAATAAACAAAAGCGTCTGAAATGTTTTAATTTCAGAACATTAGTCACTTAATTGGGCAAGAAGCTGGGGGGTGGGGGTAAGGGGGAAAGGAGTATCAGAGGGATGGACATTTTCAAAACCTCTAGAATTTAAATACTTTTTGGTGTGGTAGAAATTGGAAAATTGAATTATTGCTAATAATTGCAGGAGATAATATTTCTATTATTTCTGTTATTAAATTTATTCTTTTGTTTAGCAGCCATGCTCTTTTTTCCTATATGTTTTTTTAACAATATATATTTCTTTTCACTTATCTTGTGGTGGGGCCTAGGTAAAGATGGTGTTAGTTTGTGGGCTGGCTAATGTTTTGTTTCCAATATTAAATTAATTATATTGATTTAAACATTTGTTTTGAGATGGTCATGACAAAGCAAATATATGAAAGTAGAGTGTGTGGATCAAAAGGAAGAGGTAGACCAGTGGTTCTCAATAGGAGGCCTGAGGGCCAGATGTGGCCCTCAACAATGTCAGTCTGCCCTACGGTAGATAATTAAACTGAAATGTATGTATACTGTATATTTAACCCAACAGCTCTGTTGCTAGGTGTGACAGGAGAAGGGAGGGGGAAGGTAATCTAAAAGACAAACAGTCGCAGCTGTTGCGCCAGCGCGAGTCAGTATAACGGTAACCAGTCCGAGTGTAACATGTTGCTAGGTGTGACAGGAGAAGGGAGGGTGAAGGTAATCTAAAAGACAAACAGTCGCAGCTGTTGCGCCAGCGCGAGTCAGTATAACGGTAACCAGTCCGAGTGTAACATGTTGCTAGGTGTGACAGGAGAAGGGAGGGTGAAGGTAATCTAAAAGACAAACAGTCGCAGCTGTTGCGCCAGCGCGAGTCAGTATAACGGTAACCAGTCCGAGTGTAACATGTTGCTAGGTGTGACAGGAGAAGGGAGGGTGAAGGTAATCTAAAAGACAAACAGTCGCAGCTGTTGCGCCAGCGCGAGTCAGTATAACGGTAACCAGTCCGAGTGTAACATGTTGCTAGGTGTGACAGGAGAAGGGAGGGTGAAGGTAATCTAAAAGACAAACAGTCGCAGCTGTTGCGCCAGCGCGAGTCAGTATAACGGTAACCAGTCCGAGTGTAACATGTTGCTAGGTGTGACAGGAGAAGGGAGGGTGAAGGTAATCTAAAAGACAAACAGTCGCAGCTGTTGCGCCAGCGCGAGTCAGTATAACGGTAACCAGTCCGAGTGTAACATGTTGCTAGGTGTGACAGGAGAAGGGAGGGTGAAGGTAATCTAAAAGACAAACAGTCGCAGCTGTTGCGCCAGCGCGAGTCAGTATAACGGTAACCAGTCCGAGTGTAACATGTTGCTAGGTGTGACAGGAGAAGGGAGGGTGAAGGTAATCTAAAAGACAAACAGTCGCAGCTGTTGCGCCAGCGCGAGTCAGTATAACGGTAACCAGTCCGAGTGTAACATGTTGCTAGGTGTGACAGGAGAAGGGAGGGTGAAGGTAATCTAAAAGACAAACAGTCGCAGCTGTTGCGCCAGCGCGAGTCAGTATAACGGTAACCAGTCCGAGTGTAACATGTTGCTAGGTGTGACAGGAGAAGGGAGGGTGAAGGTAATCTAAAAGACAAACAGTCGCAGCTGTTGCGCCAGCGCGAGTCAGTATAACGGTAACCAGTCCGAGTGTAACATGTTGCTAGGTGTGACAGGAGAAGGGAGGGTGAAGGTAATCTAAAAGACAAACAGTCGCAGCTGTTGCGCCAGCGCGAGTCAGTATAACGGTAACCAGTCCGAGTGTAACATGTTGCTAGGTGTGACAGGAGAAGGGAGGGTGAAGGTAATCTAAAAGACAAACAGTCGCAGCTGTTGCGCCAGCGCGAGTCAGTATAACGGTAACCAGTCCGAGTGTAACATGTTGCTAGGTGTGACAGGAGAAGGGAGGGTGAAGGTAATCTAAAAGACAAACAGTCGCAGCTGTTGCGCCAGCGCGAGTCAGTATAACGGTAACCAGTCCGAGTGTAACATGTTGCTAGGTGTGACAGGAGAAGGGAGGGTGAAGGTAATCTAAAAGACAAACAGTCGCAGCTGTTGCGCCAGCGCGAGTCAGTATAACGGTAACCAGTCCGAGTGTAACATGTTGCTAGGTGTGACAGGAGAAGGGAGGGTGAAGGTAATCTAAAAGACAAACAGTCGCAGCTGTTGCGCCAGCGCGAGTCAGTATAACGGTAACCAGTCCGAGTGTAACATGTTGCTAGGTGTGACAGGAGAAGGGAGGGTGAAGGTAATCTAAAAGACAAACAGTCGCAGCTGTTGCGCCAGCGCGAGTCAGTATAACGGTAACCAGTCCGAGTGTAACATGTTGCTAGGTGTGACAGGAGAAGGGAGGGTGAAGGTAATCTAAAAGACAAACAGTCGCAGCTGTTGCGCCAGCGCGAGTCAGTATAACGGTAACCAGTCCGAGTGTAACATGTTGCTAGGTGTGACAGGAGAAGGGAGGGTGAAGGTAATCTAAAAGACAAACAGTCGCAGCTGTTGCGCCAGCGCGAGTCAGTATAACGGTAACCAGTCCGAGTGTAACATGTTGCTAGGTGTGACAGGAGAAGGGAGGGTGAAGGTAATCTAAAAGACAAACAGTCGCAGCTGTTGCGCCAGCGCGAGTCAGTATAACGGTAACCAGTCCGAGTGTAACATGTTGCTAGGTGTGACAGGAGAAGGGAGGGTGAAGGTAATCTAAAAGACAAACAGTCGCAGCTGTTGCGCCAGCGCGAGTCAGTATAACGGTAACCAGTCCGAGTGTAACATGTTGCTAGGTGTGACAGGAGAAGGGAGGGTGAAGGTAATCTAAAAGACAAACAGTCGCAGCTGTTGCGCCAGCGCGAGTCAGTATAACGGTAACCAGTCCGAGTGTAACATGTTGCTAGGTGTGACAGGAGAAGGGAGGGTGAAGGTAATCTAAAAGACAAACAGTCGCAGCTGTTGCGCCAGCGCGAGTCAGTATAACGGTAACCAGTCCGAGTGTAACATGTCGCTAAAGAAGAGAAAAGTTGATAGTGAAAATGGGGTATTCAAGAGTGATTAGAGAGACAAATATTTGTTTTTTTTTTATAACAGAGAAAAGGGTCAAGTATTCTCGTATATCTGGTGTGCAACAAAATAGTGTATGTTTGCAAATAATATAATATGAGTTGCCATTTTAATACTAAACACGTGGATCTGGCATCTGGATCTGACAACCGGAAAACTAAAATATTGTCTTTAAGTGTGAGTTATTCAAAATCAACTATTGTAATACACAGAGATACACAGAGATACACAGAGATGCTTTCCATCAAACAACCTCTCATCTTGATTCTCTGAAGGTTGCATAGCTACTAACAAAGCATAAGAAACTTTTCTCTGACTCAGAAATTGTTAAAGAATGTGCACTTGCTATAGTGGACAAAGTATATGAGGATAACGTCAAATGTAAAATTATTCTGTCCATTAAATAAGTTCCCTTTCAAATGACTATATAACTCGTCGCATCGAAGATCTTAGTGTAAATTTATCTAAAATTTTAATAATTGATTTAAAAAGCTGTGCTTTCATACTAGTTGTCCTTGATGAATCAACAGATATTGACGATATGTCTCAATGGTCGGTATTTGTTCGGTTTTATGATGGTGATACATTTAGAGAAGAATTGTTATGTTTAATTCCACTTCTTCAAAAAACTGCTGGCGAAGGTATCTACATTAGGTTTGTAGATTTTTTAAATTATAATGGACTTAATCTACACGAATTTATATATGTGGTTACTGATGGTACTTCAGCCATGGTCTGGAGAGAAAAGTTATTGGTTTTTAGATTAAAAACTATCATGCCTAACATTCAACGCGCTTATTGTTTGATTCACCAGACTGTTTTGTATGCTAAGTTACATGACAAACTTAAATTCACAATGAATAATGTAATGAAGTTGATTAATTTAGTTCATTCCACTTCAATCCTTCAACACAAGATTGTTCGTGAAAATTGTTGTTTACATAGGTCTTGAACACAATACACATTGTTGCATAGTGAAGTAAGGTGGCTGAGCAAAAAGGTCTTGAACATGAAGACCTTGTGTCGCATAGTGAAGTAAGGTGGCTGAGCAAAAAGGTCTTGAACATGAAGACCTTGTGTTGCATAGTGAAGTAAGGTGGCTGAGCAAAAAGGTCTTGAACATGAAGACCTTGTGTTGCATAAGAAGTAAGGGGGCTGAGCAAAGGAAGGGTAGTCGAGAGAGAGTATTGGAACTGAAAGAAGCATTGGTTGTATTTTTGAATAACAAAGATGTTTCTTAAGACAACATCTTCTGTCCAAGACTGGTAATGAATTCTTAATAAAGCTTGCAATTTTAAGTTATATATTTGGTCACTTGAATAAATCAAACCTTCAGTTGCAGGGAAAAGAGAAAACTGTTATCGATATAATTGAAGCAATTCAGAATTTCAATACCAAACTGATGCTGAAAGGACAATTTTACCCAACAAAAGTTTAGTCACTTTAAAGTGTTTGAAGAATATTTGGAAAAGGTAGGAGAACCTGAAAGGAAAAATTGTTTGTTAATATCTGTGGAAATTGCCTTAACACTTTTCTTACAAGGTTAATAGAAAACTTGAGTCAAGGTTGGCAGAGTTTGCACTGCCCAAAGTAATGCAGGTATTCATTAAAAAAAAGTCTGCTTGCTGTGACCTCTGCCCAGATATGTGAGATCTATGAAAGTGCTAAACGACTCTTACCTGATATGGATAAAAGTGGCTTAAAAGTGACATACAGTTTGAATTAATTGATGTTCAAGGTTCAGAATAACTAAAAGTAACTTAACGGGCAAGTCAATGTCTAATTTTTGGGTTAAATTTATAACTAGTTATCCAAATTGTAAGAAACTTGCCATTTTAATTTTATCTATGTTTAGGTCTGCCTACAAATATGAATCAAGCTTCTCTGAAATGAACAATATAAAAGAAAAAATTACAGTAACAAATTAACAGATGTTCATGTTGAAATTTCCCAAAGATTAGCAACTACATCCACTACTCCAGATTTTAAACAAATTGTTGAAGGAAATCACCCTAATTTTTCTCATTAGTTTCTTGGTAACTCAAGTAAAGCTTGTTTAATCATCTATACTTTTTAAATTCTAAAATAAAAATAAAGTTCATAATATTATGAGGTACTTAGTTTTCATTTTGAGTACATTATGTAAATTTTTCAAACTAGGTTTTCACACCCTCTGTCCCAGTCCGTGAAAAGAATGTATAACTGTGGCCCGTGCTGAGAAGTAATTGAGAACCACTGGGGTAGACCATGTAAGAGATGGCTAAATATTGTTTAGTATGATTTTGATAGGAAGAACAGTAGAAGTTAGTTACTAATATTACTAAAACAAGTTTAATATATTCATGCATCAAGTCATGTTATCTGAGGCTGTAATTTTTAATAGATATTATCAGTAACTATTAAAAAAGACAAATAATACGGTAAAATGTTGGCACGGTTGGACGCAAAGAAATATCTTTGAATTTTCTCTATTGTTCTTCTAACCAAAATCAGGGTATAGATGAATATGTGAAATAGAGAAACATTAAAAGTCTTAATAATAAAAGAGCATGTACAAGTCTGTGTATGGGTGTTGTTGAAGCGAAGGGAATATGGAGAAAATCAGGGAGAGTTTTTTTTAGCTATATGCACAGTTTATTGCCAACCCTTATAGGGAAAGGCATGATTAGGTGTGAATGTATAATGTTGTGGCTAGCTTGGTATTGTACAAAGATGATTAAAAAACAATAACTGTGGATGTGAACATCCTAAAATTGTTTAGTTTTGATGTTTATATGTTTGCATGAGTTGTTCGAACACTTGTAAACATTCCAGAAATCTGAGCTTTATGATGATGATAGGTCTTAAGAAAAGATTTAAAAAAAATTAATTATATGATGGTTCCAGAATAGTGGCTTACATTAGGCCAGAAATGTTGTAAATTAATATTTTATTTTCTCAATGTAAACTTATATTCGGTATCTTAAATTTGTTTGAATTATTTAGAAACCAATTGTTTTTGCCACGTCATTCTACTTTTTTATTAGCGACCTACAATTACATCATTTGTACAATTAATATTTCCAAAGCCATCTTTATAAATGCTTTTTTTTATGTCCAATATTTCCATTTAATTTAAACTTATACATATATACATACTTGTATTTATTATCTGTGCATGTGCTAAAAGCGTTTGTTCTGTTCCTTTATTGAAATCGTTATTGTTTTTGTGTAATAATTATCAGAGTTTTGATACAACATTGGATTTGGTATTGGTTTTAATTTGATATTTCAGTTCATTATAACCTATTTAATTTCTATTAATTTAGATAGAAGGGAGAGTAACATGTCTGAGGTTCTGAGATTTTTGGCAGTCACTATATCACTACTATGCTCATTACTGTTTCGCTTCCTTTCTTACTTCATCCATGGTAACATTCTCAAACTCTGCAACGCCACTCGGAATTGGCAAAGTGAGATTAGGTCTCTTTGAATATCTCTTATACCAAGTGATTATTCCTTGCAGTTCAAGAGACTAAACTTCCCGCTCTAAGTTTGTTTTGTATTGACTAGTAATAAAGCTCAGAGCTCATCCATAAAGTATGCAGGGATCGATTTAAGAACACCTTGCTTTTCACACGGACAAGTTTACATTAATATTTGCCACTTAGTTTTGTTATACTAACGCCAACAGGAAAAACTTCAAATATTGTGCATAAAGAAGTTAAAACTTAACCTTAAAAAGATAAATCAGTTTTTAACACATGTTTAGATTATATCCTTATTTTGACATTATGTCTAAGTCAGCCTACTTTTCATGTATTGTCACACATTTTAAACCAATAAAGAATTGATGTTCCTATTTTGAAAGTAATCACAAACAGGAAGAAGGACAGATATACTGGCGTGAAAGTGAGAGGGGGCAATTGAAGATAGTAAAAGTTTCAAGTATTTAGGGAGTATTGTAGAGGAGAGTGGAAGGAACAGGAGATAAGTAAGTGAGAGAGGAAGGCAAACAGAGGCATATTTTAGAAGTGTGAAAAGCCTGATCAGGAGCAGCGATAGGCCAGACAAGTGCAAGGGAGTTTTCTACAATTCCTTTTACCTATCAATATTGACATACACTGCAGACACGTGGGTAATGAAGGAACAGGATGGAAGCAGAATACAGGAGAGTGAAAAGAGGTTTCTGAGAAGAAGGATTGGCGTGACAAAATGTGACAGGATGAGAAATGAGAGAGTAAGAGGTATAGTAAAGGAAGAACCAGTCCAGGACAGCAAAGGCACGACTAAGGTGGTGTGGCCATGTGAAGAAAATGAGGAGGAAAAGGATGCCCGGGAGGATGGTGTGTATGGAGGTGGGGGTAGGAGGCCGAGAGGAAGACCAAGGGACAGATGACTGAAGGGAGTGAGGAGGAGTGTGGAGAAGAGAGGAGAGGACTGGGCCAAGGTGGTGGGAGGAGAGGAGGCGGTGGAGAGTCTTATGTACCAAACAGACCCAGCCAGTGTGGAGGAGAGGAGGCGGTGGAGAGTCTTATGTAC
>CABEEJ010006561.1:0-38621 GCA_901482245.1 Timema douglasi | reverse complement strand
CCTCCTTGGTGCATGGGAGAATTTGAGAATGGAGCCTCCTTGGTGCATGAGAGAATTGGAGAATGGAGTCCCCTTGGTGCATGGGAAAGTTGGATAATAGAGACCCCTTGGTGCAGCCCTAGCCATATGGTATAACTATACATTTGAACGTTCTAGAAACTGAAACATTTTTAGTTAATCTATATATATATATATATTTATTCCTTTCTCCTGTTGTGTTTTCCCGTCAACTAAAATTATTCTGAGGACTTTAAGACCAAAAACATTATCAAATGAGATACAGTAAAGCCATAGCAGGGATTTAAGTTCTCTCCTCACACGTATGTACTACAGCGCTTGGTGGTTGAGTGTATCACTAACGTTGTGTCTGAAATGTTAACTGGCAAACTAGAGCGCGACACGGGAGAGGTGTGCGTGGCCGTGCAACCGACTCTGTTTACAAGCACACGAGTCACTTCCGCGGTACCTTACAGCCCGGACGTGACTTCTTTAGGAGGTGCAACTCCATTTGGGCATTTCGCACGAACAAATCGAATGAGCATGCGCGCACGCTCATGCGAAGGAAATTTGTTTGACATAACGGCCACGTACACTAGTGTTGTGTTGTGTGTAGTTGCGCAGGTCGTTCCCATATTCACGGCGAACTGCTCCCTGAGATTTGTGTTCAATATCACAATGGTTATGATAGTGGCAGGTAGTTTCTTCGTGATGTGTTCATTGGCCGTGTCTGAATAGTCCGTCCAAGGGCCCTTAGATCTCAAGTATCAATGGTGACCTGGCGGTCTAGGGGTAAGGTGTCATACTTCTGTGCTGGGTGTCCGGGGTTCAATCCCCGGTCCCGGCACAGATTTATCTGATTACCAAGCCCTTCCTTCACCTCTGACAATACATGTATTAATCACAACTTGTGAATGTGGGGAATGCCAGGCCTCCGCCGTGGTTTGGATCTCACGTTAAACGGTAGGGCCTCCATTTCATCTCACAATCACCCTACCATTACACATTGGCGTAAGTGCGTAAAACCCGAATGGGTATAACGGGTTTATTATTATTATTATTATTAAGTATTCTTGAAAGTGGCAATAGCGTCGGGTCAAAGGGCGAAAGTCATTTCTGATGGTTTCCGAATTGGTGTACAATCGCACCTTTTACAGCGCGCGACTCGCTCTTTATCGCGCACTTTAATTAAAATAACGTGTATATTGACTTTGGGGAAATGCAAAAAAAACTAATTATGTTGTGTTCTTTGTTCATGTAGATAATGTTAATAGGTTAAATGTATTTTCCCAGTGTGAAAATCTCTAATGAAAGGAAAATATGTAATTTCAGTTTATAGGTCCACACTAAAAATTATTTAAGAAAATACTTTACCAATATAAGACGATAAATCCTGGATGATACTTGATAGCAAATCATATATACATACTGTATATATTTAATAATTGTTCTAAATCTGCAGAAATGTTTACATGTTGGGTAGCTAGTTATTAGTCAGCAATCAACAGCATGTTTCTCAACAAGAGATATATGCCTATATTTTATTTACTCGGCATTACTTTTATTATGTTATAAAACAATTAATTTATATCGAAAGTCACTACTACTATGGTGTCAGACTTCTATGCTGGCGGCCGGGGTTCGATCCTCGGTCCCGGCACAGATTTATCTGATTACCAAACCCTTCCTTCACNCACCGTGGTTCGGATTCCACGTTAAACTGTAGGTCCTTCATTTCATCTCACAATCACCCTACCATTACACATTAGCGTAAGTGCGTATAACCCGAACGGGTAGTAAGACGCGGTGCTAATAATAATAATAATAATAGGCTTAATAATAATGATATTGTTGCCATGGAAACGATTGTTTCAGACGTAGCCATAAGGCCTCTCTAGATGTACTTTGCTGTCTGAAGGCACTCTATGTACTAAAGGGCCCCAGAAACGAGTTTTATTAAATTGTGCAGTAAAGTGCACAACCTATTAAGACACGGCCATTATTGGAACGAAATAAGAAAAAACGAAAAGTAAGTTTGATGCTTATAATATGTAAATCGCTGTGAAACTTCGTTGTTAAACCTACTTCCTATCAAACTGTCCATTTTCTTTTTTGTCCTCTCTTGAGGACAACGATGGCATTGACAATGGCTACGCAGGCTAATGTTTATTATTCCTGTTCTAATATTATGTAACACATTGTGGACTCTATACAATGTAGGGTACTTTTCTTACTCGTGTATTAGCTTGATGCACATTTTAGTGTTCCATTTCATTGTTGAACTGCACGGAGCCACGCAAAGTTACTATTCTGTCAGACGCAACGCACAGCACGAACACCAACATATATCGTCCACACTGAGCACAACTGACCCCATGCACATTACCAACAACCGACGGATAGCGCGAGGAGTGTTCGCGAGCATGTACGCACGCTCATTCTGTTCGGTGAAACATGTCCACACTGGCACATTGTCTCCTGTTTCACGCACTCTCATTCTGTTCGGTGAAACATGTCCACACCGGCACATTGTCTCTTGTTCACACACTCATTCTGTTCGGTGAAACATGTCCACACTGGCACATAGTCTCCTGTTCACGTACGCTCATTCTGTTCGGTGAAACATGTCCACACTGGCACATAGTCTCCTGTTCACGTACGCTCATTCAATTCGGTGAAACATGTCCACACTGGCACATTGTCTCTTGTTCACGCACCCTCATTCTGTTTGGTGAAACATGTCCACACCGGCACATTGTCTCTTGTTCACACACTCATTCTGTGCGGTGAAACATGTCCACACTGTGGCATTGTCTCCTGTTCGCGCACATTCATGCGGTAAAAATGCTCAAGTGGAGACGCACCTCTACGAACCAGTCAGAATCCAGAAGTGACGTCACGTGTGGTCTTGTCCCCCTCTTCCCTTACCCGTTGTCTTGCAGACCAACCGTCGTGTCGCAACAAAATTGCCGGTGACACGCATCCGTGCTGTTATAACCGTGGGATTTATTTTTTACACTAGCGGCGGATGTTCAACACACTTGAGCGGTGGAGCTGCCCAACTTAGGTCGATCTGGGAACACGGGCGAGCCACAGGTTCCACATATTTGTTATATTCTGATAATAGTTATACAAAGTATTTAATCTAAACCACCTACAATAAATTTTAAAAAAATGTTATATTAAAATATATATATTTAGTTTTGTTTTAAAGAAAGAAGAATCATTGTTTGATTTGATATTGTTAGGATACTAGAATAGACGTAATTAGGGTTGCTGGCAACCCTTGATTGAAAACTTTTTTTTTAAATATGTATGAATTATTGTATTGATACTCAAAACTGACTACTATTTATAATACCGGTTACAAAAAAAATCTTGTTAAAAAGATGAAACATATTGTTGCTATATGCCAATATTCCTAATTAATTTGGCACCCGGGCCAGCTGACCCACCTATTTCACCATAGTTACGCCACTGTATACTGGTAAATCCACTGCGCATGCATGTGCATGTGTGACCTGCGCAGTAACTGAATCTGTATGATGTTTGATGACATTGTTTAAATTTGAAAGAATTTAATAAATATAAGAAAAATTACAAATTGACGAGAGTATTACAAAAGTGTTAGCTTCAAAGCGCCGACTGCAATGCTTCATTGTCTTCTCTATTCAGTCGCTGACGCGTTGACTCAATGCATACACAGAGGTATAACCTGATCAAGTGATACTAGTCATTTTTTCCAGTCCCGGGCCTCTGAGATCTTCATGTTGATACCATCATAAGTGGAGAAATAAATGAGAGGGAGCACATTTAGTCAAGGGAGGGGCAAACTAGATCGGTGTTATCTGTGCCCTCCCTACTCCATGCTCTGTCGCTGTTAAGGTTATTTACTGTACAGTATTCTACGAACTGCTTCATACAAAACTCTATTCTATCTTTAATCAAAGCAGTTCCAAACATTTCGCCTGGCTCAAGGTTAAACACTTAATACATCTGCTTTCATCTTTCCTGTGTTGTGAGGTTATCACTTTTGAGGAATTCCCTCAATTTTGGTGGGTGTGTAAGATGAACATGTTGACCTTTTATCAATGTTGACTACTCACGTATCTATAATGATAATACTCTGTTACGAGCTGAGACGTAAGAGACCCACACATTGTTTCGTGAGATTTCTACTCCTGAATTCTGTCGACTCTCGGACCGACAAACAACCTGTTGTTTTTTCGTGTTGGTGCGCGCGACCGTAATAAAACTCCGGAGGCAATCCAACATGTTTATATGGGGAACCCGATCCAAAGCCAGGAGTTTCTAGTTGTTTAGGCGACATTTGACTCACGCGACGTGTTCTTGGAACCTGACCAAGGTATGCTCTGATTTGGGTTGGAAGAACAGTAGAGAAAATTCCAAAATATTTATTTGCGGCCAACATTGCTAACACTCTTTTATTTGGGTTATTTTATAGGTATAGATAATATATACTGTATTAAAAGTGAAAGCTGCAAATAGCATGACTTATTGTATGAATATATTAACAATGTTTTAGTAACTTTAGTAAATAACTTCTATTGTTCTTCCTACAAAACTCACACTATAGTGTACCTCTGCACAGGATGTCAGGATGCTACCACGCTTGGTTAGGGATGACACTGTTCCCGAATATATTGATTCGATACATTGATCAAGCTATAGCGATATAGGCCTATGGAATTGTATTGGTCTGGGCGAACTGTAACGGTGGTATTAAGATATAAATATTATTATTATGCTGTTACTTAGTCTACTATTAGTCTTACTATTCGTTCGGGCTATACGCTAAAATACTAATTACGGTAAAAGGTTAGGAATTGGGAAGGTTGAATATAGAGAAAGTGAACCCGCACTTGCGTGGAGGAAGAGTGGAAAACCATTTAGGAAAAACCACCCCAGTTCACCCGAGCGAAATTTGAACCTCGATTTCTCCGTCCTCTGCAGTCGAGCTCAACATGAAACCGGTGCGTTAGCTAATTACGCCACTGAGGTGGATTATATTCTGTTCTTTAATGATTTTCATTACCGCTTTTCACTTTTAATGTTTTATTTAGCGGTTGAAATTTGCAGACAACTAGAATAAAAATATGAAAAAATCGACTCAATCGATAGCAATAAATAACATTTATTTTGATTCACTAGCTGTAATGCGTAGTCCGATGCATGAAATATATAACATCTATTTAAATATATCGATTTTTTTTATAGATAATACGCTATATTTTTATATCGATATATGATTGCGATCCCTACTAGCAAGTGTTTTATAGAGGAGCTTTGGACTCGCATGATTGTAATCGTAAACATTTCCGACCTCTACATTATGTATTTCTGTATCCCAGAACAATTTATACCCTGAAATCTCGCAGTCACCAGAAATTCAGTCTTAATGCAAGAATCATTAATCATTGAACAAATTATTCGGGTATTCATATTAGAAAAACAACATAGACTTTCAACTGCTTTCGATAGTCTTGATGGTTTTTTTTGTGTTACTCTTCTTACTGATTGATTGCCCCACAACTCACACCAATTACACGACATAAGATGAGTAAAGCTAATTGTAATTAAATGCACCAACATTCTTCATGAATGAAACCACATCCAGGACAAGTGACGGGAACATTTTCACTCATACTCAGCGGCGGATTTACATATAGGCCCAGTAGGCATGTGTCTACGGTGGCAGATTTTAGAGGCGGCGAATTTTGAATGACGGAAATAACATTTTTCTGCCAGTTAAAATAATTTAATTGCTTCATCGTGGGTGTGATTGTTGTGGTTTGCTGTATCTGTGTATCAACATGACAAGAGTATTGCCTTCATTCACTGACATTCGTCTTAATTGAAGGTCACCTATTGGATAAAAGAGCTTTGTCTGGCATCATTGACAGGTTCGCTCAGCAGAAATCGGGGGAAAGATATTATAGACCAGCGGTTCCCAAACTTTTTTTTAATCGTGAAGCACTTTTCAGGAGAGAGATTCGTCACGGAGCACTATCGTTGCCCTGATGCTAGAGGCACTTGTGTGCATTTTTTGCTGTTTTTGCCTGACTGCATTTTTTAAGTTGCTAGTCGATATTTTATCATATAGAAAAAGCACAAATTATTTTTCTAGTTCTAAATAGCTTAATATTTGACCTACATTTACTTAATTTAACCCATTGAAAGTCACTGAAAATTGGAACTTTTTCATCTAGCACCTACATAGGTACTAAACCAGGGAGGAGGCAAAGTGATAGACAACCAAGCGATCGACACGAGAGGACCAACTGCTCGACAAACCTTGATATCATCCTGTTAAGAGTGGGCTAAGTGACAAAACAGTTAATTCAATACACGTTTTTACTTATTTACACTAAAATAAATTCCCCCAACCCGTCAGCTTAACCTCACACTTCTTGACATATTTTTTGTAGGTTTTGCTAAAGTAAAATTGTAGGTGAAAAATAACTCGAAATAATGATGACCTTATAAAAGAATATAATAAATTGAACAATCGCAATTAATTCTGCAACGTTGGTTGCAACATTAAAGAACAGTGCGTGCTGGTCCACACGTATGAACTATCTTACTTTAATATTAATATATTAGAGGTGAGGAGGGTATAATTTAGAGAAAATATACACGCTTTTTCATGAAGAAAGAGTTGAAAACCATTGAATAAAAATTCCTTAGTGGCCTTTATTAAAACTTGAAATTTGACAACATATTTAAAATAGTGAGTAAAATTAGTAACCGGCAATAAACGACAGTAAAAAGGATTTTTATTGTTTTTCAAAGAGATAATTTTAATATCTAACCTGTATATTTAGTGCTACATATTATTAATTTTTAGCACCGCGTTATACCTACTAGAGGGTTACTACCCGTTCGAGTTATACGCCTATATACTAGCTACGCTAATGTGTTTAGGGATGAGTAATGTCGAATTTAGAGGAACTGAACCCGATTTTTCGCGGGGTGAGTGTGGAAAACCATTTATGAAAATCCACCCTCAGTCAACCGATTGGGATTGACCCTCAATGAATGATCTCGACGTTTAAGATGTCAGGTGGGGAATGATGCATAATTATTTAGTACCGTTTCCGAATATTTTGAGGGATGTGTGGTAAGCAGGAAGGAGATTTTGTTCAAGGTACAAGATCTAAGCCATCAGATATCAAGAAGGGCTGGTAAGATGATGGATATATTGTTTAAGGTACAATATTTAAGCTGTCAAGTTTTAAGGACCAGCTGATAAGCGGGGTGGGTGGTAAGAGGATAAGATTAAAAGAATTAACCTTGACATGATAAAGGCAGGCAAGGCAGGCAAGGCAGGCAGGCAAGTCCTGACAGGTTTAAAGAGAAAGTGTCCCTATTTCAGACTCTCTATGTGCAAGTTAAAGGATTAATGATCTCGACGTTTAAGGTGTCGGGTGGAGAATGATGCATAATTATTTCGTACAGTTTCAAACCGTTTCAAAATATTTTAAGGGATGTGTGGTAAGCAGGAAGGACATATTGTTTAAAATACACTATCTAAGCCGTCAGGTATCAAGGAGCGGGTGGTAGGTGGGATGGGTGGGATCAACACGGTCATGATCGAGCCAGACTACCTCTTGCTCAGGAAGGGTACAGGAAGTTGTATGACTGAAAGGAGGTAAGAGTACAGGATGGGGACTGGAAGTTGTGCAGATCAATGGGAGGAGGGGAGAGGGGCGATTGGTGGGCATGGTAAGAGAAGGGGATGAAGGCTGGGAGGATAGTACGGGATGTAGGCTGGAATCTAGACTCAAGGGAGGAGGGGGGCTACAAGGGGCAGAACGACAAATACAGGGGCATAAGGTACTCTTGTGTAATTAAAAGTACCCATTCAATGTGGTGGATCAAGGGGCAGAACGACACATTCAGGGGCATAAGGTACTCTTGTGTAATTAAAAGTACCCATTCAATGTGGTGGATCAAGGGGCAGAACGACAAACACAGGGGTATAAGGTACTCTTGTGTAATTAAAAGTACCCATTCAATGTGGTGGATCAAGGGGCAGAAAGACAAATACAGGGGCATAAGGTACTCTTGTGTAATTAAAAGTACCCATTCAATGTGGTGGATCAAGGGGCAGAACGACAAACACAAGGGCATAAGGTACTCTTGTGTAATTAAAAGTACCCCATTCAATGTGGTGGATCAATGTTAACCTTATGGGAGAAAGTGGTCCAGAACTATCATTTCAACCACTTCTACCATGTTTATATCTTTGTTAGATTTGAAATAACTTGAGCCACTCTTAACTGGATTCATCTCGATGTTTGTCGAGCAGTTGGTTCTCTCGTGTCGACCGCTTGGTTGTCTATCACTTTGTACTCCTATACTTGAGCTTGTCTTGCAGTTGGTCCAAGTCGTGTCGGCCACTTGACCCACCCAGCCTTTCAAATATTTTTTATAGCTTGTCGAGCAGTTTGTTGTCTAGCAGTTTGTATGATGCCACTAAACCGAAAGACAGAAGTATTCGCAATGGAAACGGGGTTTTAACCATTTGGGCATGTTAACATCAAGTTTTATTTAATTCGAAATGTTATTTTCTCCACTAATGTCAGATAAATAAAGATCATACTTAACTAAATAAACGAAAAACAGCAACAAAAAACATTAAGTAAGGCAATGCATTTGATAACTTATTTAAAGCCGATATTGTCAATATTGAGGCGGTATCTTTATTTTGTATTAGTAGCCACATAGGGAGAGAATCCTAATTCCCATAAGTAAGTTGTTGCAAAGGACAGTAGGTTGATTTTTGCTTTATCTAAAAAAAAAACCACTTTAAATTCGTCTATTAGCTAACACCAAAATTCTAATAGTGACTTCTTAGTTGTAAAATTCTCTTTCATCGCAGAATCTGATGTCAAATCAATCAAGCACTCATGACGGGGTTAGCTTCCACCGAAGAGGTTGTATGGTTTTGCAGCCTGCAGCCCGTTTGCTTCGCCTACGTTCTCAATGTTTTGCATAGTTCCAAGAAGGTGCGGGCGGCCAAATCTGACTTAGGTGACTTAGGCCAGATAATACTTACTACCAACACTGCTTCACAACACGCTGCAGGAGCTAAAGAATATATACCCAATAGTTATCTATACACAGTTCATTGCCGTACAAATTCACAGTTTTGAGAGCTTGTCACATTTATATTAATTATTTGTCTTTCCATTCTCTTCGCAGAGCAGCAAGTGATCCGCAAGCACACTTTGGAAACAGTTTATATAGACTATTTTCTTATTGTGTAGCCGACAATATTTTATCTGTAGTAACATGTTCTACACTCTACTAATGCAGACTTTATATTTTTAAATTATATAATATTTGAATTTGTGTGTTGTGATAGTGTAAGAATATTTATTTCAATTTTTTTAAGTATTTGCTTAGATCCTTACTACTTTTACAACCTCACTATAATAAATAATAAAATAATGTAATCACTTTTTATCTGTCACTCCACAGATAACACTTGTGCATATGGCATATTTGTGTCGGTGTATGAAAGGTGGTAGGGGAAACGAGGATTTAGAAGGTTAGAAATTAAGGTAGGAAAAGTGGGCGGCAGAGTCGTAAATCTGCCCCTGCATCATACTGATCAATTATTATTCTTCCCTGTAGGTTTTTAAAAACTCTTTGGATACAAATTTGACAGAAGAATGACAGCATTTTTTTTTTACATAACTGTAATCATGTTATTGTATCTATTTTTAAATTTGATAAATCAGATAATTTTAATTCTAGCAACCAATTGGTTTGGCATTGTTGGTAGAATGATTTATAATCTTGACCATCTCAGGATTCTCTTTCCAAGTGATTGCTTCCGGTCGCATATATTTGATTCTTTTTTACGAGTAGATTGGTCTACCTTCTATTTCGCGTCACTTAAAGTTAACAGATAACCTTTTTACCGTCCTGCCGTCATGGGATCGCATGCCCAGGAATAATTTAGGTTGAAACAAAATATCCCTTCGGCGTCTTTTTTTCATGTTCCTCTTAAAATGTTTGCAGCTATTGTCGAGAGATCGCCAAGTTATTTTTATAGTTATACAGTTAAAATAATGTAACTTAGAGATTTGTATTTAAACAATGCTTTTATATGACTCTACAAAATGTAAACGTTCAGATAATGAAAATCAAGAATTGATCAACTACATTGCCATCTAGTGGCGTATTTCTTACTATATCGAATATCTCAATCAATCAGCAATCAAATTACTGGCACCAGTGGCGCACCCAAACATTAACTTTGGGGGAGGCATTCCATCAAGACTGTAGCCAGAATTAGATTTCATGGGATGGAATGGGCTTGGGGAAAGGGGAGCACAGCCCCCTCACCACCGAAGGCCGAGAAAGTTCCTGAGTATTATATGCCTTTAGAAGCAATTTGGAGTTATTTTACAGTAATTATTAAGTGCATGGATTTAAATGTAATAGTGGTCTTGAATCCTATATATTGAGGCTATTATTTGTGCTATTTTATTCCAATTGCTAATTTTATGTGCAATGGTAAGTTTTTTGAATATTAGGTTTTAAGTCATAAGTCAAGTTCCAAAATATAGCCTATACATTCGGCACATTTTTAGGAGTAAATATTTAAATTCTGCTTCATATTATCTAAATTTTTATTAAAACTATTTGCATTCTTAGGGGATTATATACCCCATTTGCCTCCCCCTTGAATGCGCCACTGATTGGCATGATAGAGTTTCATTTTCACAAATTATAATCACACGGAAAGATGGCTGACGGTTTATCATCTAGCTCTAGTAGACAATACTTCTTCCCGATTGACTAGCCATAAAATTTTAGAGGCTAAAGTCACAATTAAATTGTTGTGTCTGATCTCATTGCCTGTCGTATTTCGAAATTCATAAAATCACATTCACGTGAAAACATTGATAATAAGTTGAAAGTTTTTTAAATTGTGTAACCAGCTTTACTCTCAGATGTTAACTCCTCTGTGAAATAGGGCAATGTTGACCGCCATCTTGACCGAGTGACCGATTCGAGCGAGATTGATATCACATAAACCTTCTAGCTAGAACGTTCCACGAGGTCGTTGTGCTACTTTCTCAATATCACATAACAATAGCCTTGTTCTTGATATTATTTATCAACGTAACTAACCAATGGGATATCGGCACGAATCCATGTACAAGTATTAATAATTATCTGGATTCTAACCGAGGTCCCTTACAACTTGGTTGACCACTTTAAGCACTTAGCCATGACGAAGAGCCATTATTATTATATTCCGCTTACAAACTAAAACACGAACATGTAAAATATTAATAACTAGCGGGCTTAATTGGTCAAACAGATGACAAATTATTGGTAGATTGTGTGAAGTTCTGACCCCTATTGGTTAACTGATGGGTTTTATTATTAATAAAAAAAATTGCACAAATGGTGAAGTAATCTAAAGCGTCAGTTGCGATCAATGAGATTACCGGTGTTGAGGTTACAGTTCACATCTGGGGAACTAAAAAGTGGAAATTTAAATTATGTTACATACACTTATCCCCTCAGGGTCTACTGCCAGAATTGGTCATCAGCGACTTGAAATAAGTGCATTTTAAGAAAACTCGCAAGTACTCACCAGAATGTTTTTTTTAACGAAATTCACACGCACTTACCAGAAAAAAAAGGAAGTTGGGTGGAAGCGGATTCTGACATGTTGTTGGCTTGTCGACAAAGTTGCCAACTTAGCAATTTTTCCCGTCAGATCTATCTTTTATCAGAGTCGATATGGCAGCTAAATATTCAAATAACACCTAGTGGTGCTTCTAGCTTTTTTCTAGAGGTAAAAAAAAATCTCTCTCCGGGGGCTCCTTTATTTTAAAACAGTCTAGAAGCGAAGGAGGCAAACATATATTTAATTTCGCACTGATAGCTCTACTGTTACTTTCAAGGCATCTAAAATTATTTTATGAAGTATTCTCTCTTTTAATTGAATGGAATAATAATTTTCAATATTATTTGTCTTGAATTAGGAATTTTTGCAGGTAATTTTATTTTGACCCTTCAATTTAAAGTAACCACAACTTTTATTTTCTTTAAAAATGATATGATTTAGGTTACGGATAAAGCCACTAGCCTAATACTCCCAATTAGTTGAAAAATGACACCTGGACACGGGTTCGATTCCAGCTACTTTTGTAAATTATTCGGCAACACTGCTTACTGGGCTTGATATCCACGATGGCCGAACATGTAAGTATTACTGAAATTGGATTCCTTCTCTTGCACTGAGGTTGTGCTTTCTAACCTTTGGCAGGGTTTCACCCACATTTTTGTCGCCACTTGGGCTTGAAAGAACCTATAAGGATTAAAATTCTAGTTTATCCCCGTAATTATATATATCCGTTCTATCAGCATATAAATAATTACACTATTCGGGTGGGTAAATTTGAGAGAAAATGTACCCTTATTTGTTTGGAGGTACAGAAGGAGATCGTTTAGGGAAAATCACCCCTATTACACCCGGCCGGAATTCGAATCTTGACGTAGTCATCGACAAACCAAATGAGTGTGACGTCAAGTCTCTTGCCAATCGATACTGTAATAAATAGTTTATAAAATTATTATGTTAGAGCGGCTAAGATGTCACAAGCACTGTGAGTACGTACATTCGTATTTTAAAGCATGCTAGCAAGCAAGAAACTACCAGACTTGGGTAACCAACATTATTAACCTTAGCAATAAATTAACATTTGTTTTATTATTTCAAAGATTGCATTTCTATTTGAGTTTTGTACTTTTCTATATTCATTATAACCACTAAAAAAATAAAATAAAGCTACAACCTCAAAAAGCATTGTAACCCCACCCTAAACACGCCACACTACCCTTAGGTTGTAAACCACCGAACTGTTTGTTGTGTTTGGCGCCGGTAGGTCAACCTGAACAGACAACAAACACATGTGCTTATGACGTGGAGCCATCTCATGTGCGTTGCGCAGAAAATTAGCTTCATTCCTGTCTACATGACACGTCCGTCACGCCACCTTCTCGGCCTACGTCACAACTAGGAGATACAGGGGTGGACTGGTAGGTTTCAAGTGGCCCGGCCGGCCATAACATACTTTCATAAATACCGCTGAAGCTATGTTTCAGTGTCAGTTCAAATTGTGTAGTGAAGTTGTAACACTATGGATTAATGAAGCCGCTCTTTAGGCGTCGATTGTAATAATATGGATTAATGGCGCCTCGCTGATATAAGAATGCTGTGATGATGTACAGGTTGTCTATAGCTCCGTGATCGAGCGCCTATCATCACTGTACGGAAAAGATACCTTTTAATCAGCTGTTTATATTATTATTATTATTATTATTAGCACCGCGTCTTACTACCCGTTCGGGTTATACGCACTTACGCTAATGTGTAATGGTAGGGTGATTGTGAGATGAAATGGAGGACCTACAGTTTAACGTGGAATCCGAACCACGGTGGAGGCCTGGCATTCCCCCCATTCACAAGATGTCTTGTCAGAGGTGAAGGAAGGGTTTAGTGATCAGATAAATCTGTGCCGGGACCGAGGATTGAACCCCGGCCGCCAGCATAGAGCTGTTTATAGCTCCGTGTTAGAGCACTAATTAAATCGATATATTAATAAAATTGAAGAAAGAGAACTGTTGATGGCTGTTATTTCACACACGGTTTATTTAAATTACACCTGTTAATTACTTGTACATATTTAAATTAAATGTTTTATATCACTGCACACTTGTGATATTGATGTGACTTATCTTATAATGTGTTATACTGTGACTGACTTGTGCGTGAGCGGGATCTCGGTGTAGATGTTTGGTCCCAGAGATCATCCTCATGCCATAAACATACGCACAATGGTTTATATATGACATACCCCTTGCCTTTCTCTCCCCTTTTCAAGAGTGTAAAATCCAACTAAGAGAAAGAGTCCTGGCGACAGGTTTTGTGAAGGCGAGCTTCTTATTGGTATAGAGAAATGGCGTCTTTTGCCAAATACTATGAAGTTGTTCCTTTTAACAAGAAACAACGCAGTTATTCTTTTAACAGGAAAGATGGTATAAAAAATATATTTTATGGGTGAAATCCTTTTCACTTTGTTTCTGAGAAGCGCGTGTTTCTTCATGGATGAATCTTAAAAGGATACGCTACCTATATTACTTTAAATAAAATTTACCTTCATCCTTGCCTTTTTACATAATTTAGATTAATCCAAACCAATATCATTACAAAGTATTTATATTTTGTATTAAATCTAATCTGGAGGCTATTTCAGCTACATTGATGGTTACGTCGCTATTCAGTGACACGAACAAAGATTATTCTCTCTTATTTTTAAATATTTAAGCTTGTGTGGATTACAAAGCTAGTTAGAGTGAGTATTCACCTAAATGTTTTTATGTTTGGATTGAAAAAATGTTTACAAACAACGCAGAGAAATAACAATTGGGACGGTTTTACACTTAACATAATCTTTCTTATATATTCACGCACATTATGGGCTCCCGTCAGACTAACTGGAACTTTTCATTAAAAATTAATAAAAGCAATCATTAAGAATCATATGCATAATTTTATTTTAATATAAAGTGGTTGCGGTGGCCCAAATTAAACTGGCCCGCCGGGATGTGTCCCAGTCCACCCCTGAGGAGGTACCACGTTTTGGAACCAGACAATGCGAGGCTGACGAATGCGGACACATTCTTAATTTTAAGAGAACCACAAGCTGAATATAACATAAACGTTGATGTGTTTAAGGTCTCAATAGAATTTGGTCTGGTTTTCTAGCGACAAGGAGCTCAGAATTCGTATTCCGGCCGGATATATCGAGGGAAGCTTTTCCTAAATGTTTTCTCACCATCCCTCCAATAAATGCAGGTACATTTCCAATGAATTATAGCTTCATTCCTACCCCATTAGTTTAGTTAAATTCTTATAGCTTGGAGGAATATACTATTATTTATATGTAGTGAAACTGACGCCCTAGACCCTTTAGCCATTAATAATCCTTATTAAGTCGTTTGGACGTAATACCTTTGTTTGTAAACATGTTAGTATAAAAATCTTTCTTCGCGACAATCCTGAAATGTATTTCTGATGCCCCCTGTGAGGTATCCTGTGTCAGTTGCAACTGTACAGCGAGCAGTGTCGTCACGGTCGAGTGCATGTGCACTGACGGGTGTGACGTCATTCTCCCGGCCAGTTTACTATACTAATCATTGTGACCCTTCCACGGCTCAATTAGTCCCAGTTACAACCAACCACTTAATTTTCTTTCTCGAGTTTGACTCCAGCAGTAGCTTAGGTGAACGATCAACACGCCTGACTCAATGGCGTAACTTGGTAATGCGAGACAGGTGGGCTGCTACTTAGGGCCAGTTTCATAGTCAAATTTAGTACGCCTCAAGTGCGGCGCTGTACTAAATACAAGACGACACCTACCTAAAACAGAATGGAATGGGCCAGTTTCATAGTCAAATTTAGTACGCTTCAAGTGCGGCGCTACACTAAATACAAGACGACATCTACCTAAACTCGAATGGAATGGGCCGTTCTCGCATAGGAAACTGGCCCATTCCATTCTGGTTTAGGTAGGTGTCTTCATGAACTTAGTGTAGCGCCGCACTTGAGGCGTACTAAATTTGACGATGAAACCGGCCCTTAAAATGAATATGTACTCATATTTATAACCCCTTCCTATCTTAAGTGAAAAAAATCCATCTATATTCAACTACGTAACGATAGTTATTAAGCCGGAATAAAAAATATTTACTAAATAGAGCACATATCCACTTAAAGGTTTCACTTGAAGATAAGATCCATTATTATTTCCTTTTTCAGAAACTTCTCTGTGACAGCATTGTAAAATGTATTCTTCATTCTAACCTTGCTCTAAAGTTCCTTTTCAATTGACAATAGGTTAAGTAAGACTGGAGAGTCGATCTTGACCTTGTGTATATCTGCGGCTACTGTGGATTCGCTTTAATGCTGAAAACATTCTTTCACCAGAAGCAGTAGTAGTCAATTCTTCCAATTTGAACACTTCTTGAAAGCCTGAACTGATATCATTTTCAACTAAAAACTACAGTAACTCATGAACTGACTTCATACGAACATTAAAGTACCACAAGCTTATTCTTCAACCGAACATAGTCGAACATTCCTCCATAAACGTCTTTTAATTTATTGATAAGGTCCTCTGGAAAAATATTCTTGAAGCTCATAAAAAGGTGGAAAAACTCAAGTTTCTTTTAAGCCTCAAACCTTGTTTCTGTGTGAACACTAGTTTTATCAATAATTATTTACCCGCCTCGGTAGCGTAGTTAGCTAACGCACCAGTCGGGCTGAGCTAGACCACCGAGGACGGGGAGATTGAGGTTCGAATCTAGGTCGGGTGAACTGGTTTAAAAAAAATGGTTTTCCACTCTCCCTCCACGCAAATGCGGGTTCACTTCCTCTAAATTCAATCTTTCCAATTCCTAATCCATTAGTGTAATTAGTACTAAAGCGTATAACCCGAACGGGTAGTTTTAAAGCAAGCTCTGTACATCCCATATTAAAATGACATCATTTACTTTTCAATATCATATATTATAGGGGGCCTACTGCATTTACATATTCCATCACTGACTATGTATATAAAATACAACCAATGGTTCATGGAAGGAGTAGTTGCACAAGTAAAATATGTGATATTATGAATGCATTTGTTCATTAACTGCACATTTAGAACTAAAAGAAAAATACAAAGGACATACACATTATTATGCGAGGAGCTAAAATGTTTTCAGAACTTATTCATTCTATAACTTTTTGTTCTCAATAATACCAACAACATTTTCAAGTCACAAAAATTGGTATATAAATTAACACAACAAATATAAACTATGCACTACATTAATGAATATAATAAAATATGCGTTTTGATACCTGAAATAAATTTATTTTTCAAATGTTTTGGGCAAATTAATATAAAGGATGGAATTTGAAAACTGGTTGTTAGACTATATTTTGAAAATGCATGTGTTATCTTATGTTGAAAGTTCTATTCAAATAAGAACTAGCCTTGTGAGATAAACATTCGTGTGACATTGGTTTCCCAACTGGGGAAACAAATGAGGTTGACAGTCACAGATCTCGTGACTTATTAACAAGCCATATTCTATACTATAGAAACCCGCCTTGGTGGTGTAGTTGGCTAACGCACTAGTCATGTTGAGCTAGACTTCAGAGGACGGGGAGATCGAGGTTTGAATCTTGGTCAGGTGAAATGGGTTTAAAAAAGTTTTCCACGCAAATGCGGTTTTACGTCTTCTAGATTCAACCTTATCAATTTCTAATCCATTAGCTTAATAGTACATAAACTGAATGGGTAGTAAGACGCGGTGCTTAATAAAAATAATATACTATAGAATGAAACTAAGATACATCTTTCAAAAGGTTGGTTTGGTTAAAAGGTGAATCCAATTTAAAAGGTTTGATGGCTAGTAGAGGTTTGTTGTTGAATCACAACAGTATCATATCTAGAGGCACATTCAATTAACTTATGACAGGCTTCTGTTGTCAAATCACTCTCTCACTAGATTAAACTGCCAATGACAGGGAGATCAGGTTTTGAATCCCGGTCGTGTTTAGGCTACTGAAGGGAGGGAGGGGGTTCTTAAATAATTTTCCACTTTTGCTCCACACAAGTACAGACACACTTCCTCTAATTCAACCTTCCCATCCCTAACTCATTAGCATAATTAGTGCATAGTGCTTATAACCTGAACAGGTATGTTGTGCTATAAGAAGAAAACATATATGTACACTAACAGCCAAAACATTTTCACATAATTTTAACATCAGTTAACTAATTTTAAAATCCTATTTTCTCTCTCTAAGGCATGCCTATACATTTAAATTATTTTAAGGATTTAGTTTTGTTGTTTTTTGGAATGAGAAGGGTGATGGGATTTAACATGCTAACACTTAATTTCAAAGTTTTATTATTTTATTTGTACAATAAAAGCTGATAAATATGGTAAATGTGACATTATAAGCTGGCAGTAAAAAATAAGGTAGGGAACTTTTGTATTGACTTTCAGATGAAAGTTTATTCTACAAGAAAGAATAAAAATTGAGTTAATAATAATAATAATAATAATAATAATAAAATGATAGAATATTAGGAAAATGGTAGAGCACAAATAAAAGTAAAAACACAAAACACATATTTACACACATATCGATATTCCGATGCTATTATACCATCTTCCTCAGGGTCTACTACCATTTCCTGATGAAGATGTTATAATAGCATCGAAATATTGATGTGTGTGCAAATATGTGTTTATGTTTTTACTTTTATTTGTGCTCTACCATTTTCCTAATATTCTATCATTTTATTTATTACCAAGATGATTATAAAACATTATTTTATTGCCTACTAGTGACCAAGAAGCAATTCCACATTGTTATTGACATGAAATACATAATGATGGCCAGTATTGACAATAAGACAACATAATGAATACTCTTTGGGATATAAAAACTGGTAGTTTGAATTTCTTATTTTTTAAATCAGTTTTACAAATTTGAAACCATGTATATATCTCCACACAAACTCAACTATTGGGAGAAATGGGTCCCGATGCATGGGATCAATGTAATATGAAGTTTATACATATACAATAGCAGGGGGTCATTCTCATAGAAAATGTCTTTCGGAATTAACTTTTTTTTTTCTAATAATCCAAAATGAATAATATTTATTTATGAGTTAGATATAAGAAACTTAGGCACTAGGAAATTGCTTTTCCAAATCAATAACCTTTATTTTGGAAAGTATCACGTTTTTAAAAAAAAGTTACTGAGACTGAAGTGAGGAAAACTATTGATGGGGTGTAATAATAAATAAAAATAAAATTAAAAACTAACCTACCTAATAAAATAATGTTAAGTAGAGGAACTATTCAAAGTGATATTATAATAGTTATATTGTTAAAAATACACTTAATGAATTGTGTGTGTGTGTGTTTTTATGTAATGCATTATGCACACAAATTCAAAGAAGCAGAATTAATTAGCTTCTTTTTGTCTTTAGTTTAACAAAATTGTTCAAACTATAATAAATTTTCACTAAATATGTACTGCTGCCAATTATTCAGTGTTGAGTTACTCAAAATATGCAGTATGTCACTACTATCCACCAGTGAAATATCATTTTGGAGGAATACAAATAATTTACTGCCAGCAGATTTTCTCAAAAAACTCTTTTGTTTACTCATTCATGTTCTCAAGTGATTGCACTATTGCCACATAATGCTTGACTCTTTTCTTGCCACACAACTTTACTACAACATAGTCAAGTTCTTTAGCTTTACAATGGATCATTTCACAGTCACTATGATCTTGTGTTTCATCCCCATCATTTGTGGACACACTGTATTTCAATTTAGCTAAGGCGGAGAAGACAGAAACCTCTTGTGTAGATTTTCAAGTGTGTCATTGATATACCTCTTTTGTTTTTTGCTACTTCATCCCTTTCCAAAAATAAAACTAATATTCTAGTGTTTTCAATTACTTTTCTTGCATTCCTTTTATGCAAGCTCCCCTTTGGGCTCAACATTCTTCTTCCACAAGATAATAATTTGATGTAATTGATTGTCTTTCCAGAAACAGTTGCCACAAACCTTTTTTCCCCCCAGACAGTGCTTTTTTAAGTTGTTTTTTTAAACTTAGAGGAAGTCACCTCACTGAAGATCAATTTTATTCTTACTTGGCGAGTACCAACTTGTCCCTTGAGCATACTGTCTACTTTCTTCCTTGGAGTTTCTTCTCCAGTTTTTTCAAACCTTTGAGGCTTCTTCCTGTATTTGCTTACTTTGATCAGTAAATAGCACAGTTGAATGGTAAATGAACAAAAACCTAAACACTTTTTGAAACTCTCAACAATTAAACAAGAAAGGATGCAGACTAAAATTGCCAACACTTAACCAATTCTCACCTCCGTGATCACCCCTCACCTTCATTATGTAGACAAGGTAATGGAGGGGAGGACAACGGAGGTGAGAATTTTCTACATCCTAACCTCCCCAAAATGGCCATGATAAGTATAGAAACTAAGAACCTAATATATAATATCTATTTATATTGCAGAAAAACATTATAGTAATAATCTTATTAGAACATTAACTACCTGAAATTACGAGGAAACGGAGTTAAGAATTCTGACCAATCAAGTGGGACAGTAAAAGTCACGTTTCTAAGAGAATGGCCCCTGTACATACCTCTGACAGACGAAACCCTTTTTCGAAGAAAATTGTGCACATTATGTTTTACATTACTAAACAAAACTAATAAGTTAAATAATATTTATCTGACTTATGATCACATTTTTCTATAGTAATTTATTAAGCTATATTTTATAAATACGCACATGCTACTCTTCCAGATTCTCACTATTCAAAAAGAAATCAATCAAATCAATTAAATGTTTGGATAAAACTTTTTATGTTTTTCCCAAATGGCTGCTCCAGTAGTACAGCTTGTATCCAAAATCCAATATTAATCTTAAGTATTTATTAGAATTAACCAGCATAATTGGTTATGCAGACTAAACTTCATTCTTCTCAAATCTGATTTGCCAATGTATTGAGGGTGCAGACATATTAAGCTACTTACACTAATGCATAGTGTGAATGTGTAATCACCAACAAAAACAACCATTTAGAAAAAGGAACAAATTAATAAAATTTTACAATACAGGGGATGAACCCTGGACACCTACTTAGCTCAGTAGACAAATGCATTACCAAATTGACTTTACAGGTTATCTATAGTATTTTCTTACAGAATGAAAAATAATGTTAGACACTTTTAACAATAATTATTAAAACTTCAAAATATGTATGCATGTAGCCAATCTTTGTTAAATAAAATGTGACCTAAAAGTATGAGCACACAAGTTCCAGTCAACATTTTGATATGGTATTAATGAGAAATTGACATAATATCTATAGTTCAGAAGACAGCTTCACCTACAACATTTTATTGTTTAAAGGATAAGAATACAAGTCAACTTCAATAGCTTATATAAAGTTGGATCCTGGAAGAATAATAATTGTAGAACAACATAACAAACACATTGAACACTAACTTTGCTCAAACTTCAACATCTCATCAGTGCATACTCTATGTTTGATAAAAAGTTAACATAGCCTATTATAAAGATTTTCCATCAGCCGAACTTGAATAAATAAGTTAAACTGGTTTACCATCTTATCTTTTTAAAATGGATTGGTCCTAGTGCTTTGTATTTGTTCAGTCCCCACATCGCATGAGAGCTCATACATTTCATCAATCATCTTTTTAATCAGACTTGGGTCGAATGCACTATTTTACAAATTCATAACTCCAATTTACCTTTGAATCCTGAATCCTAATCTTGTAAAAAAGTATTAACATATAATAGAAAATGCAAATAAAATAGAATAATATAAAATACAAATTTTAACTTAATGTTAACATTCTTTCTTATAATCTCTTTATTAGAACATTCATTCCTTCAGTTAAGTATTTTTTTATTAAAAGTTTGTGTCTCGAACCCTTGAATCTGGGTTAACCTTAAAAATTTAAGGGCCCATCTATAATTGTACTGTTTGATGCTAATCCCTTGCATTCCATTGTGCAGGATGGTATTGGACTCAAAGGGTGGCAACCATAGTGACTACGGAAGTTTTCACACAGCCAGTGATCACCACACGGTGGACATCAAGGGGGTCCCTCACCAGTCCAGCGATGACCCTACCCTCCACAGTGACACAGATAGTGTGCGCCTGACTACAGACATGACCCAGTCCGATCTGTACCAGCGACAGGTGGGTAACCATTCTAAAAATATACCTTGATTTTCTTACAAATGTACCTTTTAGAAAATACAATTTTTTTTGCAGTCAACATTAATAATATTTTATTATTATATTAATGTTATTTTATAGGTATTCATAATATACAGTAGGTATGTGAAAAAAGTATCGATACTTTACTAATATCAATATTTTCCTTTCGATACTATCATCACATTTTACTAACTAAATATATTTGTATTGGAACTTGCTTACCACTAAGGGTTTTGAGATTCGGTTTTAATTTAAAATTACTATTATTAGAACCGCGTCTTACTACCCGTTCGGGTTATACGCACTTACGCTAATGTGCAATGGTAGGGTGATTATGAGATGAAATGGAGGACCTACAGTTTAACGTGGAATCCGAACCACGCTGGAGGCCTGGCATTCCCCTCATTCACAAGATGTCTTGTCAGAGGTAAAGGAAGGGTATGGTAATCAGATAATAATGTGCCGGGACCAAGGATTGAACCCCGGACCCCAGCACAGAAGTCCGACACATTACCCCTAGACCGCCAGGTCACCTTAATTTTAAAAAAACTTTCTTTTTTTCTATGAATTTTATATAAATAGTTTCCTTGTTAATTTATTTTTGTCACTATACTATACTTCATTGTATTTTTTCCATTTACAAATCTAAAATTTGGGTTTATCTATAATTGAGTTAGGATGTTTATTCTATCTGTTATTTTATGTGTATATCAACGATTGCCTGTTATAAGTCTTGTGGTCAGCACTATAATAAAATAAATTGTTCAATTATTGTTGTTGTTAAGAAGGAAGAGAGAAGAGGAAATGCAGCCACATAGCTTGAATATTATAGAAAAGTTACATTAAAAATAACAAAGGAAAAGTGCTCCCAGAGCATCTGGTTGGGATTCTAAACCCTTCATTTTCTGTCACTGACAGTAAAGTGCATAGGTACTTCAGCGCCTTAGACCACTTGGCCACTGTTGTAAGGACCTCACTCAATTGAAGTCATTGTTGCACAGAAACATATTTAAATTTTCTCCACCTCTAAGTGGGTTCAAAATGTCCTACTCTCAAGTGCAATCAATCAAGGTAGGATAAAACTGAGCTGTGGCTTATACTTGATTCTGAGACAAACTCTGCACGCTGATTCACAATCTATGTACACTTAGTTTACCTTAGATTAGATATAATTATAAACTCTAACTCTTTTAAAATATACCATCCTAAAAGCGTAAGAATACTCTGATACACACGTAGATATTACTCTGATATAGATGTAGATATTATAGCAATAGTAGATTAATTTTAACCTGACTAGACGATAATTTATTCTCATGTTTTTACTCGAGTTGTTCCTAAGATTTTTAAGTTAATATTGAAATATCACTGACATGATGATGGTTTGGTGCAGCCATTGCTCCCTCCTAGCGCAAAAACAGACTCATGGAAAAGCAGCAATGGACTCCACTCTCCCACCAGTGAATACTACGACTCGGATGACAAAACGGATGGACACAGGAATGGCACCGCAATTAATGGTGTAATTAAAATAGATGTACCTGCTCCTCTCAGAGAAGAGCCCAGATTCCCAAAGGAGAAGTGGAAAACGTTTATTGGTAAGTTGTACTACAAATTTAAGGCTTATAAAATTAGGAACTAGCCTATATTGATTGTTATTTTCTCATAAAGAAAATTTTGAACCACCGTTTGTTCATGCAAACCTTCACGTGACTGGTTGGAATAAAACAAAAATTTCTATCATTGTGATTAAAACCTTCGTTGAGATCGAAACTTTATAATAAACAAGCACACTTTTGGCAGTCAATCCTGATGATGGTACAACTTTTCAAACCCAATAAAAGCCAACACACTAGTTTTATAAAGACCTTACTTAGTCTAAAACTTTACAATAACTTGTTAGTATTTGTTCATTGAACTTTGAAACAAGAAGCAAAGGTGTGCGAAGCACACAATTAGTGCGAAAGACAGTCGAAGTGACCCCTTTATAAACAAATGAGGAATAATGTAAACAAATGTCCCACTTTTTGAGCTCAATCCTGTTTTCTATTCCCTCGTTTTATCAATGTTGATAACACATTAAGGATTTATTTTAGTAGAGCTAAACATGGCACAATGCCATTATTTTAAATTGCCTGTTTTATACAAACCATAAAAGGCTACATGCATTTTATTTTCAGGAAAGTTCTGGAGAAATTGATGGTTTTATATTACACACACATCCAACTTTGTAAATCATGAGCATCCAATGCTGAGCCTTTTGTGTTAAAATCTCCATTTTATCATTATTTTCTATAAAGAAAACATTTTGTCTATTATTTGTAACTTAGTTTTATACCTGCTGTTAGCAGTAGAGCAAAGCTCAAAACTTAATAGAAAAAAAAAATATTGGTATACTTGAAGTGATTGGTACTACTATTACTTCTTGTCAATACATTATTTGTAAACAAAATATATTAAGATGGTGTAGAAGGGCATTTATGAAAAGGCCAGTGTTTCTGCAGGTTTTATATCAATTTTTTTTGGTCAAAATAAATCAAATATTGCTCCAGTAGAAATACAGAGTTTAATTTTCTACACATGGTGATATCAACACAAGTTGAATATCTCACTTGAGCATAGTGACATTAGATGACAAACTTTTTAAATGAATTTAAAAAGATGTCAAGAAAATTAAACTTTATATTGCTTCTGGAGCAATATTTTATTTCTTTGTGGTGAAAAAATGTTTTGCTATATAATCTATAAAACACTTGCCTTCACTCGCATTCCCTTCCACCCCACCTTAAGATGTGTGTCTACTCTTGTTTGTTGGGCTATCAAAACAAAGCGGATTACAGGATGTAATTTGTTAATATAAGCTTATATTATAATCCTTCATTAGCAAGTCATAATGTTAATTGTTTAGCAATGATTTCATAGCTTATATATAAAAAGTATGTAATATCTTAAAATAATAATTGTCTTGGTTTATTTTATTCAAAATCTTTAGTTCACACAAATATTTGAACCGCCGTGTCACTTAAAAGACCAGCAGTGCTATTATGACCACGATGCAAAACGAATTTGCGACTGTTAGCAGAGAGACGCTAGCCTTTGCATCAAAAGTTATTATGGCCGACCACTTTGCGAAAGCAAAGTCCTTGCGAGCGCAATTACTTTCCTAGTAGCGTGACACTAAGTTGCGCAGACATTTTACTTGTCCTTTGGTTTGTGTTACGAGGCTATGTTTGCTAGTTTTTGTAATTTATTAGGTGTTTTGTGTTACATTATTTAAACTTGCCATCTCATTAGCCCAATATAATAACCTCAAAACGTTTTGTGTGTGTTTCACATAATCTAGCTTTAAATAGGCCTATATCATAATGTAGGCCAAGAGTGGGGATAGTACGCTTACACTGAATGTTAAAAGAATATTTTATTTGAAACAACACTATCAAAATGCATTACTATTCACCATCAACACAATGATAATTAAGGTGATAGAATAATAAAACTTAGGCCTAATATGTTTAAGATGCCTCAACAAAACTTTAATGATGTAATCATATTTAAACTATTATTATTATTATTATTATTATTATTATTATTATTATTATTATTATTATTATTATTATTAGCACCGCGTCTTACTACCCGTTCGGGTTATACGCACTTACGTTAATGTGTAATGGTAGGGTGATTGTGAGATGAAATGGAGGACCTACAGTTTAACGTGGAATCTGAACCACGGTGGAGGCCTGGCATTCCCCACATTCACAAGATGTCTTGTCAGAGGTGAAGGAAGGGTTTGGTAATCAGATAAATCTTTGCCGGGACCGAGGATCGAACCCCGGCATATTTAAACTGAATTATTTATACAGTAGTAGCTACTATCCACATTAATGTTAGTTGTAGACCTCTGAAATATTGCAGCCTAGCTTAATATTTGCATGCGGTTTGGTTTAGGCCTAGGTTTTTTAATTATAAAAGGTTTACTAAAGTTATCTGAAACCAATAATTAGTAATTAAACCTAGTTATACTGAAGTGAATAAATTGCAACAACTCATTATAAAGAAATATTATATCCTTATATTCATAATCACTTAACTAAAGTCTCAATAATTCCCTTTAAGTAAAAGATGCATTTTATTATTTTTAGCCATCCAAACCACCCTCTTGTTCACTTTTTTTGTTAACTTAGTAGGACGACTGACAGTCGAAAATATTCAATGTGAACACAATTTTTGGGAGATCTTGAACGCTTTCATCAACTTTAAGTATTTAGTTTTATTTTCTAAGATCTTCACACCACATATTTGATTCAATCTCAAACGTGAGAACCTTTTCAACACTGTAAATTAATAAAATTAGCACATATATGATAAAGTGGAGTACTGTATAGATAGGAAGTTTTCTTCATCTAATCTCAACTTAATCAAACAACATAAAATTTAAAACACTTTACTCTAGGCCTATATCTTTGAACGTTTAATTTTTGGCTTGACAAAATTGAGAACGGTTTTAAAATAGGCCTACTAAAAAAGCCAAAATACAAAATATTAAACTACTCTTTGATAAATGTTGTTTTTGAAACAAAATTTTATAAGGCATATATTTTTTTAGTTATAATTAAAGTTATTTTAAATTAAAATAGACCTAAATATAAGGAGAATTCTACATTATAAACTGTTGAAATTATTTTTAATTAATGTAGTAAAAAACACTTGTTCCAGTATAAACATGAATACATGAAGAATAAAGCATTGGGTTGTAAAGCATATATCACAAAAACATCGTTTCTTTATTAGCCAACTTCTCATACTAATTTATTCATTTCCCCGTGTGACATTACTATTTTAATGCATAGCTCACATGATTTTTTTGACTACAATATGTTATGTGTATTGAATAATGTAGGCCTAATATTATTCATTTCGAATAGTAAGCAAACAAAATTATGCAAGTTATTTATTAAATTAAGCTAGGTTAAATTGTTTTTGCAAATAATGTGACTTATGATCAGCTGTTTGGGAAAATAAAAATAAATGCATAATGTTCAGTCATGAACACCAGCATTCTTGAAATAAATGTACCTAATTTCTAGCCTCTAGTCGGTGACCTGGCGGTCTGGGGGTAAGGTGTCAGACTTCTATGCTGGCGGCCGGGGTTCAATCCTCGGTCCCGGCAAAGATCTATCTGATTATCAAACCCTTCCTTCACCTCTGACAAGATTTTCTTTATTAGCCAACTTCTCATACTAATTTATTCATTTCCCCGTGTGACATTACTATTTTAATGCATAGCTCACATGATTTTTTTGACTACAATATGTTATGTGTATTGAATAATGTAGGCCTAATATTATTCATTTCGAATAGTAAGCAAACAAAATTATGCAAGTTATTTATTAAATTAAGCTAGGTTAAATTGTTTTTGCAAATAATGTGACTTATGATCAGCTGTTTGGGAAAATAAAAATAAATGCATAATGTTCAGTCATGAACACCAGCATTCTTGAAATAAATGTACCTAATTTCTAGCCTCTAGTCGGTGACCTGGCGGTCTGGGGGTAAGGTGTCAGACTTCTATGCTGGCGGCCGGGGTTCAATCCTCGGTCCCGGCAAAGATCTATCTGATTATCAAACCCTTCCTTCACCTCTGACAAGAAATCTTGTGAATGTGGGAAATGCCAGGCCTCCACCGTGGCTCGGATTCCACGTTAAACTGTAGGTCCTCCATTTTCATCTCACAATCACCCTATCATTACACATTAGCGTAAGTGCGTATAACGCGAACGGGTAGTAAGACGTGGTGCTAATAATAATAGATTCAATTATCAATCTCCCAGTCATCGGCAGTCTAGCCTACTGCGAGAGTGACACCTTGGAACATACGGCCACCGAGCCGGGTTATTATTTCGTATAAGTTCAATACTTTTGATTTTAGTGAGTAATTGAATTGGTCATAACCATATTTTTACTCTAAATATCAGCCTACCTACATAATTTGATACACTGTTTTATTTTTATTTCTCTCCATAGTAATAATTCATAATGAACCTACCCTTTTAATTCAAGTTAATTTTGACTTGTAAATACTCTATACAAACCTCTGACGGTTATAATTATTCATAATAAATACATCAAACACAAGCTAATCCCTGAAAATATTTTTTCCAGAAACATAAAACAGTTTTTATTTGCAGCATTCCTTATCTTGGTGGTGAATTTTATCCTAACCACTGCCTCTCTCTCGCTGGTCCATGAACGCGTTCCAGACAGGGAGAAATATGCACCTCTGCCAGATATTGTGCTTGACAATGTTAATGCCATGGATTGGGCGCTTGACGTTTCGGAAATTCTCATTATGATTGCCACATTCTCATCGCTGGTTGTACTCATCTTCCATAAGCACAGGTTAGTTAAATTATAATTCAATGTGGCAAACTTATGGCTAGGTCCTCAGAGTGGAAGATGACAAATCTAATTTAAATGCTTCCAAATGCACTTGAACCAATCAGCTATTTGCTTCGAATTTCACTAATCCAATGTCACTACTTAGTGTGTTACATAATTTAAAAATATGATCTATCTTCTGTGTTTGAGGAAATAATTTGTGGTGGCAAAGGGAATAGAGCTGTAAGATGCATGAGCAACTTGAATGGTGAGCATGTTCATCTTAATAATATTTCACACAAATATAAGTTTATTGAATACCAAGTTACTTCTGAGTGAGGCACTAGTAAAAATAGCTAGTTTCCTAGTTTAAAAATGAACTACTTCTAACCGGAAACATTTACAAAAGAAATCATATTATCTTGAGTTCAATTTACAACACATTAATACAAAGAAAAAAACAATTACATAGACCAAACGCCTTTAAAAGAAAACTATAATTTATTATTTGGAGAGAATATTGCATGGCAGGCAATCAGCCATAACGGACGATATCAGATAAACTGCACACCATCTGCATTAAGGCACCCACCATCTGGTTATTGATTGATAAAGGGGCTAGTGCAGCAAAGATTACTCGAAATAAACTTACTACTAGCAACAAAAATTAACAAGTTTTCATCTCTGTGAGTAGGCTCTTAGTTGACTTAAAAATGAACATAAACATTATATATATAGTCAACATTGATGGTCTTGGTAAAATGTTGGTCTCAGGACCTGATGTTAATGGTTTAAACCCAGTCGAAGTCAACAGATTTTTCTTGAGCGATATAAATCTGTAGCACAACTTCCTTTGGAGGGCAAGTAAAGCTGTCGGCCCCATTTTGATTGTGGCTTATAAAAGAACCCTGAAAGATATATAAAAATACCTTTCTTAGCAAAATTGGTTGGTAAGTCCTTTCGTTCTCACTCATAGAAATTCTCATGTGCTGATACAATTATTCAGCTCAGAAAGTGCATGTTAGATACCTCACATAAATTCATGTTTTGTTTGAAATAATTACAAATTTAGCAGTAATGCAGCATTAAGTCCAATCAAGTTCTTGCTATATAATATTTTCAACTTTTTTGTTAAGGCGATCGGCCCTTTTCATTTGGTGTGGAAATGCAGAGCCGTGGGAAAAAAAGTTTTATCTTCAAGAATTTGTATTATTTAGTAAATTTTTTTTCTGAAACGGTTTGTTCAAGAATAGAAACATGTTGATTAAGTTATACTTTATATATACACATCTCCTCTATGATTTTAACGGTGATCTAATATTGATAAAATTGGCATTTTTCAATAGAAAACTGCCGGCTGCACAGTAAAAAATAAGAAAATGTGACAAAAGATAAACATTTATACATTATCTTAGAAGGGGTATTGAAAATATCAACATAAAAATTGCACTCGTTCTCGAGATAACTTATATTTCCAAATGTATGATTTTTCCCGCAAGACCTGTCCTGTAGCTAGTGCCATCTACGGTTTCCATGATCCATCTGTTCTTGTTGGCGCGGACAGATACTTTGGTCGGCCACCTGACAGACTGGCACTGGAAGTTGAATGAACATGGCCGCCATTCCTTCTAAAGAGTGACGGCTCTCTTGAGGCGCTAAGGAAGTGTTGTTTTTTTACACTAATACCTGTGAGGTATTGTTTATTTTTCTGCGTTATTGTGGTTTGAGAAGAATGTCAAAAAAAGGAAGTACACAACTGTTGGTGCAAAAAAGGAAAGAAATTTAAGGGAGCAAACACTTTAAAAAATGAATGTTAGCTCAAAGCTCTGTAATATATAGTAATAATAATAACTAAAATAGTAGTTGTGGACTTATGTAGTAAAATTATAAAAAAGGGTACTAACTAAAATATAAAGAAAATCCTTTTATAACATGATATAATTTTTCTAAATTTTTTTAACAGTGTATTTCACTACCCGTTTGGGTTATATGCTTATGTACTAATTACACTAATGGATTAGGAATTAGGAAGGCTTAATTTAGAGAAAATGCACCCTCATTTGTGTGGAGGGAAAGTGGGAAACCATTTAGGGAAAACCACCTCTAGTGTGCACCTGACCAGGATCGATCCCCTATTTCCCTATCTATGGCAGTCGTACCAACATGAGATTAGCGTGTTAGAGCATGCGAAAGAGTAATGTTGCAGACAAATAAGCACTACAATATAATCATGCTTACAAAATTCAAAAGATTGAAAAAGAAGTGTTTTGATTTTGTTATTAGCTACAAACTACTGTAAACTGCGATAGGTAAAAATGTTAATCAATAATCTTAAATAATAGAATAATGACATACATTATTTCAAGTATAATCTTGTTTGCTACATAGGCTTTCACAACCATTTTCTTGATTATGAAATTATACGTGAAAAAGGAGGGGGGAGGGGTGAGGAGGGGGTCAAAAGTTTTCAAATTAACTTATGTGTCTTTCGGATCAACAAACTTGGAGAATTGAAATTTAAAATGAAGGTTTCTACTATGGGCATTATTCACTAATTAGGAAACAAAGTTTTTTGGTGAACTTATTATCTGTCAACCCCAAGGGGAGATAGTTCTCAATAATAAAACATCCCATTCTTGACCTTGTTCTCTCCAAATTTCAGGGTCTCGTCCCGCTTCAAAGCCCCCCCAACCCCTGGCTGGAAATTCCAGACCAAGAGGGGCGGTGTAAAAGATGGAAAACCTGTTTGTGTCATTATGATCAAGGGGCAAACTCCTAACATTCACACTAGACAATTTTTTTTGGGGGATGTTCTTGCCCCCTTTAAAATTATATTACAACGTATAGTAAAGATTAATAGGTTACTTCTTCATTGAAAATCCTCATATTCCTTGACCTCATCACAGGGCTTATTTTTGTCCTACTTTTGAGAAAAACTCCTACTTTTCCTACTTTTTGATCTCCAGAACAAAGAAACCGTTTGGTTTGTAGAGGTTTAAGTGTAGATCTTCCTTTTTGCTGGTAAGTCAGCAAAACAAAATATCATATCATAATGTGTCATGCTGTTTGAATAAATTTCATGTATGCCCGAATGCTTGAACAGTATCTTTGAAATTCAATGGTTATAAAATTGTTTTTGGGGGTAGTGTTATAATGAACTATTTCCAACTAGAATAGGCTAAATTAAGAGGCTTGTTAAGCTATCTTTCTGCTACCACATGGAAATACTGATGTTGAGTGAGGATTCTCCCAAACATCAAACTATCTTTACTGGCTACAGGACATGTTTCTCTGAGTCATCCATAAGAGGCATGCAGTCTACCAAAGATGGTCTTAACATTACAACTGTCAGTGCAACACAGTATAATTTACAAAGAATTTCATCAAGAAAGGACGTGAGACCCATAAGTTGTACTTGGCTGGACTCGAAGAAGAGAAGAGAATTGAGCTGAACGAAAGAAACAAGAGCAAGAAAAAAAGAAAAGAAAAAAAAAAGTGAAGAGTATCAAGCATAAAGGAAAGTTTTGGAAAAGAAATTGCAGGAAACTAAAGAGGCAATGCAAAAAGAGAACCTATTAGAAAAGCAAGAATCAGAAGTTTAAGAAGTAGTTCAATCTTACAAGTCATTAGTGGCAGAAGCTAATGAAAGAATTATTAATGCAATGAAAACCAATGATCGGAAAGGTTTGCAAATATGTCAAACTATGCTAGAAGCTCTGAGCAAAAAATTGGAAGAAAGTGACTCTGCTTTTGAGAAAATAAGAACACGACAAAATCAAATTCAAAAGAGGAAGACAACAATGTCGGACTACTTTTTTTTGTGCAAGTAAATATGAATCAAAGAAACCCAAAAACAACTGAAAGTGGTGTTTTTTTCCATATAGCCCTAGCAGGTAGTAAGACGTGAAGGTAGAAAATATATTATTTACTATGATGTTTAACAGATTATTTTTTTAATATATTTTATTTTTAGGTTGAATACCGTCATCTTTTGATGATAATTAACATCATTATTGTAATAATTATCATTATTATTACTATTTTGTTTCACTATGATTATTTTCTAATTTGGATTTGTAATGAAAGGACAAGTAAAATAAATACTATACTAAAGAGAAAATAAATTAAAGAAGGAAAGGGGGGTAAGGGCGTATAAAAGGAGGATTGCAAGGGGTTAATGATGGTTGATCAGTCCTTTCTTCTTTTATAAACTACTTTTTTTTTATTTTTGCTGCAGGTCCAATAATATAAAAACATTGTTCTTAGTTAAAATGTTGTTTTTAATTATTTATTTTATTTTGCCACTATGAGGTGAATATAGTGTTTTTAATATGTCCTACTTTTTTTTTTTTATCAAATTGGCAGTCCTACTTTTCCTACTTTTTGACACCCAAAATATAATATGCTATGAGGCCTATCATCATCTAAGTTGTCCTAATTAGATTTTTTTTAAAATAAATATGCGGTTTCTGTCCCCCCCTCCCCCCCCCAAGCACAACTGCCTTAATAAAATTGATGCAATCATTATTTCTTCCCTGAAAATACTTGCATTTCTTGACTGTCATAATATTAGTTTTTCAGATTAGATTTTTGAATAATTAAGTGTTTTCTTTCTGCACCCCTATCATAACTTATCACCAAAAACTCAAAAAAATAAAATTTCTTCGGTAAAACATTTTTTTGCTAGGTTTCCTTTCGTTTCGATAAAAGTGTTTGATGCTAAAATTCAAATTTTTGGGGCTCAAAGTCCATCGTCAACAAATCCCATCCTAAAATGGGTGAGAAGTTATTTAAATTAAAAATTAAATTATAGCACTGCGTCTTACTACTCATTTGGGTTATACATTTAAGTACTAATTATGCTGATGGGTTAGGAATTGGGAAGGTTGAATTTGGTGGAAGTGAACCCACATTTGTATGGAGGGAGAGTGTAAAACCATTTGAGAAAAACCAACCCCAGTTCACCCGATCGAGATTCGAACCACGATCTCCCCGTCCTCAGCAGTATAGCTGAACAAGAAACTATCGCGTCAGCTAACTAGGCCATGGAAGCCGGTCAGAAGTTATTTCAGCGTGAAATTCCTTTGGGTTCCTGCCGCATCCGTAACCCGTGGTATATCGCGGTGATTCATATGATCCTTTCTATAATTGAGCTATCACTTTTTGAGAATTTTTCAAATTTCAATACTTAAAGACCTCTAGGGAGTGAAAAGGGTGGTTTAAAGGGCTCAAATTAACTAATGTATTTTTTGAACCAACAGTCATAAAGCATTGAAATTATACATTCTGGGTCCCTTCTACAATTTGGCTAGACATTTTTGAGGATTATTAAAATTTAATCCCCTAAGATGGTAACACCGAGCCGAAATAGGTGGTAAAATTCATGTCCTCCAAAATTGATGAAAGTTGATATATTTTTGAGCCACGGGTATTCGATAAGAAGAGGTTTCATGAAATTCTATTCCCAAGAAGGTGAGATAGAGGTTGGAATATTTTTAGAACTATAATAAACTATAATGATATCTTCTGAACCCCATGTGTCGGAAATATGAAACCGTGCAAAAAAGTTTTTTTTTTAAGTAATAAGTCAGAATTTAGGATTTTCTAAATTCAATCCTTAAGGGTACTAAGTGGTTAGGAGGTACATTTTTGGACCTCTAAGAAGGGAAAATGGGGAGGGCGGGCGACAAAGGTTGAAGCCTTTTTAGAGGAATAACCACATTTTCTAATCCACTTGGGCTGGAAGGATGAAACTTGGCAAGGTAGTTCTTTTTAGTTAACAGGCAAAACAAAATTTGAGAATTTTCAACATACATCCCTTAAGAGAGGTGTTCTTTTCATATCTTATAATCACTTGACTTAGAAATATGTTACTTTGAACGGGCGAAAGTAATTTAGGGAATTTTTAAACACAATTCCCTAAGGGATGGGGAAGTTCCTTATATGTAAAGGGCCAGAGTACTTTTTGGATTTTTAAGTCTCCTGCCCCCTATTTATAAGGGGTTGAAATGGGGAAAGGTTGGTTTTTAAAAGGTTTCCTGCTATTTGCAACCTCTTTGTTGTGAAATAAAAAGTTTGTCCTCATTTATGTTAAAACGGTTTTCTCTTCAAATAAAAATTGTATTGTGTAACCTTACATTGTAAACCTTGCTTTGGTTCCCTGCTGTTTGAAATCTACGTTATTGTTGTTATTAATCTTCTAGCTTCAGAATGAGAAAGTGTTTTGCATATTTCTCTTATCTTAAGAGGATAATATATGTTATAGGATACAATACAAAGAACTACCCCTTGCAATTTCCTTGGTTTGTGATTATGGGTTGATGATAGATTTACTGATACTGCCATGATCTGTTATTATGGATTTCCAATATTTTAAAATTATTACCCGCTTCGAAGGCTGCATGGTCTAACTCTAAGGGGTCACTTTCGCAGACTGGCTGTCGGTGGCAGGAATATTGGAGTTTGATCCCGGTTAGGTGCACAAAGGGAAGTTCTATACTAAATGGTTTTATAATTGCGCTCCACATAAATAAGGGCACACTTTATCTAAATTTAACTTAACCAATTCCAAACGCATTGTTGTAATTAGTACATAGGCGTACAACCCGTACACGTAGTAAGATGCAGTGCTTGAATAAACAAAAAAAGCATAATTTATGTATTTAGAATATATTTGAACTGGCCCCCTCCCGGTAAATTTTTAAAATTTTATGCCTCTAGAAACTATTTGTAGTGGTCCCTGTCAGTCACCTTTTGGAAAATTAAATGCCTTTAGAAGTTGTTTGGAGTTTGATGCAAGTCTATCTTTCAACTTCTTATTTGATAATATCGCAAGGTGGTAAATAAATATATAAGAAGGGAAACTTATTGCAAGAGGGGCAATAACCCCCTACACGTCACACCCCGGTTCTGTTGCCATTACTTTTTGGCTGGTTCTACCACAAACTCTGAAATTATACTCTTTAAAGGCTATTTAGAGTTGTTTTACCTCTGATTATTTCAAAATTTTTGGTGTAATATTACTTCAGGAAATTCTTGAGATTTGGATGCCTTTAGAAGTTATTTTAAATAGTCCACAACAAATTTAAAAAAAAATGAATTCCTTAAAAGCTATTTGAACGGGTCTTGCTTGCCTCGTGTATTTTTAATTTAGATTGCACCTCGCCTAATTTTGTTTCAAAAATGTGATGCCATTAGAAGCTATTTCAAGTGTTTTTCACCTGGAAATATTTTGCATCTCGCCATTGACCAAATTCTACACAAAATGTTTACTTACAAAGCTTGTTGACCCTAGGCACCCAAGAAAACTTCCTATTAGAGGGAAAATAGTTTGAAAATATAATTTTTTGTGTGTCGGTATGGTTTTAGTTTATTCTTAATTATGTGATCAACATAAATCTGTCAGTCACTTATAAATGAAACATAATAATAATCAACTAAACCTGAAACACCCAATTTATACCAATATAAAAAAAATTGATGTGCTTAAGCCACTATTACATTACTAGTCTACTCAAACATTTTGTTAACAAAATATGATTTGAATAATGTTAAATGCTCATAAAATAACTTAAAATATTTTAATGCCCCTCAATGACTTTAAAATACCTAGAATATAAAATTATAAAAAATACACTATGCTTCTAATTGACACGCCTCTTTAATAAGAGTAGTGCTCAAGAAACATTAACATTTTGAATCTTAATAATTACTGTAGAAGTGCAAACAATAAATATATTAAAATTATTATAATGTATACCAGGTCAAATGTGTTATTAGTACTTGGGAGTGTGGGTACTCGAAGGCATAAAACAATGAAGATCCTCAAATGTTTACAAACTTTAATTTTGTAATTGATCCTGAAAAACTTCAGTGGTCCACCAGTCCTCCTCGTTCCTTTCGGATTGGATCCGCACCTTGCTACTAGTGTTGCTGCGGCTTTTATAATAATTAAATGTCACTAAAAAAAAAGGATGGTTTAAAAGGTCATTTCTAAGACTGGGGGATGGAGGGGGAAGAGAATTATGATGACTGTTTGTTGTCAGAGGTATCATTGAATGATGGGTGCTCATTTAAATATTTGTAGTAACCACAACCTCAATGAAATTACCACCATAACACTACCTAGATACTACTACTAAGATGAGGAATAGAAATCAATCGATTAAAATTCAAAAGTGGCCCACCGATGTTTGTGTGCGTGGGTACACATTGAGCGAAGTTTTCCATTGGAGGTGGAAAACCGAGACACTAGCAACATTCTTTGATCTTTTACTGCCGGACATTCGGGCGATGTTTCTGTGTATCTAGATACATACAGATACAATCTTGCAAAATATTAATTATATTCACTGGAAAAATTGAAGTGTGAACTGTTTCTAAACAAAACAAAAAACTAAAGGACCTGGTTAGCTCAATAAAAAACTCTACAAGAAAGAGAAATATAAAAGTCAGTAGCTCTGTTTAGCTTACTTGGACAGTAAAATCACAGTACAGTTCAAGACCACGTTGTACCCGAGTAACAATAGGATCAGCTGAGTGGCAGCTGGTCATAAATTAGATCCTCGGCAAGAAAGTTTGTTGTGTGCCCTAAACTAGGCACTATATTTTGTAAGATGCTGACGTCAACTTACACTACTGTACTTTGGCTGTGCAGCCACGCCTTTCACCCTCCCACAAAATAGGTTTTAGACTTGCACCCAACAGGGTCAAGGGTCTTAAGCTATATAATGTATATCTGTATTGTTCTTTTAGAAGTTTTAAATTATTTGTTTATGTTCAGGTTTATTGTGATGCGTCGTGTGTTCCTGCTGCTTTCGTTATTATACCTGATGCGTTCCATCACCATGTATGTCACTGTGCTCCCAGTGGCCAGCAAAACATATTACTGCTCACCCAAGTTGAACAGTACATCCACACTGGTGGTCGTCAAGCGAGTGTGGCAGCTCATCTCAGGCTTCGGTCTCTCCATCAATGGGCAGCACACTTACTGTGGAGATTACATCTACAGTGGCCACACGGTCATACTAGTCTTGAGCTACCTCATCATATCCGAGTGTGAGCATTTGAAAATAATAAGATAGTAATAATATTAGTGAGTAATTTTGTTTGTTATTTGTGCACTCAGAAGTTGATTGACAAATTCATGGGAGGAGTGACTTTTTTTCTTTCTTGATATATATATATATATTACAAGCATAGACAAATGTGAAATACAAATTTTAATAACTGCCATACTGATTTTGACTAGACATCTGTAAAGCAGAATTTTTGAGTTTGAATCAAATCTCGAATTGAAGCAAATATTATTCATAAATTTCAAATAGTTATCGAATTGAATCATATCCTGGTTAAATATGCTATCACTATGATGTTAAGTAAAATAAGTTACATGTTATAAAGAAAAATCAGATTAGTTTTGGTCTCTAGTGCTATAAGTCACCATGTATAAAACATTAAGCTCTCCAATATGTTCATACAACAATAGTTCATCATGTCAAACTTAAACCTTAAAGAAACTATTTGTTGTGGTGCTAATACACTATTTCTATGTAAATATTCACTCCTAAAAGCTAATATATTTATTATTTGTGTCATCAAAGGGTGTGATTATAGACTACACGAAGGTCTATAAAAGTGTTTATTGTGGAAAAGGTGTGGCTTATTTTTCGATAAAATGGGGAATAATTAATAAGCATTTACTTTCCCTTACAAGAATGGTTGAATTATTAAATTTTTACTAATATGTTTTAGGCACACTGCGAGATTTGCAACAACCTAAAACCCTATTGATTTTTTTTTCTAGTTTGGGTTGATTCGAGTTATTGAATACTATAAAATTCATATCAATATTAGGTGACCTGGCGGCCGGGGTTCAATCCTCTGTCCCGGCACAGATTTATCAGATTACCAAATCCTTCCTTCACCTCTGACTAGAAGTGTATTAATCGGGTGTATACCATTACATCGCAAGTCCATTACATTGCATGTCCATTACATCGCGTTTTGGGAACAAATACATTGCAGGTCCATCACGTCGCATTTCCCCCACCTCTCTATAACCAGCCAACCCTACTCTGACGTACAACCAATAGGATTGAAGGGGCGTATATATACAATTGCATCGCATTACAAATACATCGCATGTCCATTACATCGCATTTTTGAAAAAATACATTGCAGGTCCAACACATCGCATTTCTCCACCTCTCTACACACAGCTAACCATATTGGCCAACACGGTTCCAACAAGTTGTGTTACAATATAAACGCACTCCCAACTTGTTGGGGATGTTGGCCAACATGTTGGTGTTGGGAGAGCCGGTCAG